>OZ010587.1:17853784-18013784 GCA_963932145.1 Acanthosepion lycidas
ATAACCTGATTCTAAGGTTCAGAAAAATGTGAATGGGGGTGGGGAAGAATTTAAAATCTGTACCAATACAGTTAAATGCAGTTTTAAATCCATTTAAATTTCATATTAATCGTCTTTCATTTTAATAAAATAGTCAGAAGGATGCAGTTTTACAATAGACACTACAGCAAGAAATAATCATTTTCTCAAAGATATTTCTATATATTAAATTAGAATTAATATTAAAAGAATATAAAGTTTTATAAAAGTTAATTCATTCATTTATTTATAGAGCGCGCTTCCCGCCGCTGATGGCACTATTTCTCCTGTTTCTGTTCTATTAAGTTGGTGCAAAAATAATGTCGTTTTCTCACATATGTTACTATGTGAGAAAACGACATTATTTTTGCACCAACTTAATATTTGGGGTTGACACTACCACTCAAAATACACCCGCAAACATATATATATATATATATATATATATATATATATAGAGAGAGAGAGAGAGAGAGAGATAGAGAGAGAGACTGGATGTTAGAAAGATTTATAGGAGATCCAATATGCTATGTGAATACATTGAGAATTAATCCCTCAACGTTAATTAAAAAACAAAATATGCTCATATAACCCCTAAAATTGTAAAAAATCTTTTTTTTAAATTTGTAATCCCGACTGCTTTTATTCCATATTACTATAAATTCTTCTTTATGTACCGTGTCCCTCGGACATAGGCGATCATGTCTCTCCACAACGTCCTGTCCTTTTTAGCTCTTAATAAATTTTATCTTTTCGTTATTTCCCCTAAATCCTGTTATGCTATCCATTTACTCAAGCTCATTCTTCTTTTATGTGACCTTTGTCGATCATGGCTCTCCACAACTTCCTGTCCTTTGTAGCTCTTAATAAATTTTGTCTTTTTGTTATTTCTCCTAAATGTTGTTCCGCCATCCATTTCCGCAAGATCATTCTTCTTCATTTTTGTGCTGTATCCCTTCAAAACTTTGTCGATCATGGCTCTCCACAATCTCCTGTCCTTTGTGGCTCTTAATCTACCCTATTCAATCTGCCCTGTAAGTATCAGATTCTCCAAGCCCTTTTTTAACTGTCTCTTCCCGATCTTAAGTATAAGTTTTCTCTTTGTTTCCATTCTTTCCAAAACCTCGTCGTTGCTCACATGTTCGGTGCATGTTACCCTCAGCATCATTCTGTAGAACCACATTTCTCTTGATTCAAGTCTCTTCTTTGAGGAAAACTGTCCAGCATTTACTGTCACATAGGAGGAGAGATACCACTGAAAAGTTTATTACTCTTTTCTTTGTTTCCAGTGAAATTTTCCTGTTTCTTAATACTCTGCTTACCTTTTGGGATGCACCTTTGGCTATTGTTGTGGATTCTGTGAATGGAATCCTGCACAAATAAATAAACAACGCCAGTAATTGAGATAGAAAAATAAGTGTATTAAACGTAAGAATACAGAGTTGAAGTGAATATTAGTAGTCTAGGAATGCGGATTAGTAGAAAGTATATGTACATGTCTCTGTAAGTAAAGCCGTAATCTCTCTCTCTCTCTCTCTCTCTCTCTCTCTCTCTCTCTCTCTCTCTCTCTCTCTCTCTCTCTTATGTAAAAAGGGGAGAGCCCCACAACACCCCCTCCTTAGCTTCTTTTGTTGTGGGGAGAATATTTTTTTCCGCTTATGGTCTATTATTAGTGGTTCCGTGAATTTTCTTTTTCGGCTTATTCTTCTGATCTCCGTGGCTACTTGTAGTTTTTGAATTTCGAAGACTTCGAAAATCGCCTCCATCGCGTCTTCATTTTTGGAATGTGACGAGTTTGGTTCGTCTACCCGTCTTTTCTGTATCTGATTTATGTGTCTCCTGTCAGTGAATTTTTCACCTTGGATCGTGTATAGAACATTCCCCAGTCTGTTTATTATCGTACCTGGTTCCCAGTATGCCATATTATTCTTGAACATTCTAAAATAGACCCGTTCGCCTGATTTGAAGGATCTTCTAGGCATTATCGGTGTATGCCAGTTTTTATTTTCGCTGGGTAATAGTTTATCAAAAACAGACCGTATTTTGCGGTCAAACATCACTTCAGCTGGCGAAGGCCAGATGGTGTGTTTCCGTTCGAGGTGATTATGTAGACTCATAGAAACTGTTGTATGGCTCTTTCTGTTGGTACGTCCTCTGCTTTTTTCAAGTCTCTCTCTCTCTCTCTCTCTCTCTCTCTCTCTGTCAATATAAGTATACTTTGGACGAGTCCATCTAATGTAAAAAGGGGGAGAGCCCCACAATAGCTACCACAATACGTTTTCAGATTTCAGTGTCGCACTTTCCATCCTTTGTTAAAACACTTCCGAGATATTTAAATTTTTGTACTTATTTGATTTTGGTATCTCCAATTTGCAATTCGTCTTTTTAAACTCATCCTATTGCTAACAGCCATGCATTCTGTCTTCTTGCAATTGATGCTTAGTGCTTTCTTCTCGTTTTCTATTACTTCCTTCTCTAGGAGTTTTTATAGTTTTATCTCCGTGTCTGCTATCAAAACTGTGTCGTCTGCATATCTTATGCTGTTAAGATTGTGAACGCCAATAATGAATCCTGATAGGAGTTGTAATTCTCTCAGAATCATCTCACTATATAATTTGAATAAGTCTGGTGAGAAGTCACATCCTTGTCGTACACCCCTTTTTATTTTTGTATATCTGCTAACCTCATTTTCTATCCATATGCAGGCCGTTTCCTGTCAGTATAGGTTCTTGATTACTCTAACATCTTACCCAAATATGGCAAGGTTACTGAGCAGTTTCGATATGTCTTTATGGCGTAATTTATCCAATACCTTGACGTAATTTATAAAACACGAATGCGCGCCTTTATGAATTTCTATTGCTCTTTCTGGTGACATATTCTGCAGAAATATCGCGTTTCTTGTTCCAATGTCTTATTCCTGTTTTACTTTCGGTTGATTCTGTTGCATTCAATTACGATATTTTTAAAATTTCATTTTCTCCTTTTATATTTTAAAAAATAAATTCATACAAACATATTTTGTTTTTGCTTTACTGACATTAAAATTCAGAATACTCTTTTTAAATTCCTGTTAGGAAGACAATCGAGAATTATTCATAAGCATCAATATTTTATGATCAATATATTCATTGCTTTGAAGAACAATATAATAAAGGATAATATTAAATTAACTTTGTGATAAAATTCTTAATGAAAATCTTTTGTCAATTTCGCATTAAAAAGTTGTTTTTTATATATAATAAAATATTACAAGTTCAAAGATCATTTTTTTAAATTATACCTTATATTTACCTCAGTGTTTTCGATAATGAATCCACGTTAATCCATGGATAAAAAGTAAAGAATTCTTTTTAATAAACTAAATTGCCTATTAAGCCTATTCCAGAAAAGGTCTTTTACTATCATTGTATCCGCCATTGAAAGGAAAGCACTGTACGCTCTCTGGGTCTCTCTTTGAACTCACTTTGCTTCACCAGAATCTACATCCTGCCTAGAATCGATATCTGATTAACTGTCAAAGTACGAAGTCCCGGCAAAAATATATTTCTTGCAAGATATCTCAAGGACAATCATTGCTTTCATTAATCGCCATCAACGATTCGTCATGGCTCCCAAACGGATTACTCACTTCTAAATAAAACCAAAGATAAGAAAATGTCTCTAGCGTTATATCTTCATCCACTCCCAAATATTCAAATATATTTCCTGGTGGATTCCATCATTGTTAAAACTGAGTTATAATCATGTCCTTAGAATTTAATAGAAATCATTGCTGGGGTCATATTGACAGTAAGTCCCCTTAAGTCAACAGCATTCATATCAGTATCCCCCACTAAAGCATACATCGTGGTGTTGCATAGACTCGATTGTGCGAATTTTAAACTCATCCTATAACGGGAGGTGCCTATAGAAGATTTATTCTCCCATTTTAATTTCCCCCATTATGGGCATTACTATATCCGTGATAGAATAACACGAATAAACGGAATAGCTAAATGGAAACAAAAATGATAAGCATACTTTGTTCTCAGAGAGAGTTTTATAATGCTACGTCGTACATAAATTTATATATATATATATATATATATATATATATATATATATATATATATATACACACGTGTCCCACGCAGAGAAATTATAACACATATGCAACAGCAGTGTTTAAAAAAACGAAAATCATACCTGTCATCTCTTACGAAGCGAAAACTGGAATGAACCTGGTTCGGACACGTATTTTTTTTCTGTAAGAACCACCGCAGTGGTTTAGGGATGTCCATCTTCTCCAGGTTCAATATTGCAACTCTCCTTCGTCACTCTATCCCATGACGCCACACGCCGGCGGTCACGTGGTTCTCGTGACTATTTCAATGAAAGACAGACAATCGCCGTTTGTATCCCTACAATCTAATTATGATTCAGTGTTATTGGCACTGTTCCAAGTGCTTCAACTACTATGGGCACTACCGTACGTTTCACGCTCCAAACTTTTCGCAGTTTCCTTGCTAGGGCCTGGTATTTTTTTCCTTTCGTTCATCTTAACAATGTAGTCATTGTTATAACCACGTTCACGATCAGGTCGATCCTAAATCTTTTTTACGAAAATCAAATTCAGTCTACTGTTTTGCATGCGATGATCGGCCTGGATCTCAAAATCACAGATTTTCTCTAATTTCTTTTCTCAGGCAGCTTCGAGTTCCGGTTTCTGGTTTTTCTTTAGATGGTTGAATCCAAGATAATTGCACAATTCACCGCCTATGTCTGCTTTAACCCTGATTTTCTATTTATTATGTTTTTGTAAAAACTATTATTTTTGTATTTATCGTGTTTGGAATTCGTTTCTTTGTTTTATCCGCTGCGTTCAAGTTTTAATCAGAAACCTCGAATGAACAGATCGGGGTACAACTGGTTGGATATATAGCTGACATTCCCGGCATAATTTTTTTCTAAATGATATGATTCCTCGGCTCCCGTGCATGGTCCTGGTATTTTTCTTTTCCTTCATCTTCACAATGTCGTCCATTGGTAGAACAACACCCACCGTCTGGTCGATCCCGTTTCCCTTGTTTACGAAAATCAAATTCAGTCTCCTTTCTTGAATGAGGTAATCAGCCTGGATATCAAAAACGCACATTATCTACAACTTTTTTTCTAGGGTAGCTTCGTGATTCTGTTTGTGGTTTCTCTTTATATGGTCAAATAACAAGATATTTGTACAATTCACTGTGTATGTCTGCTTTAACTCTAATATCTGTTTTGGCTTTTATGGCGTTTTGAATCAATTTGTTTGTTTTTTTAATCATTTCACCCCAAGCAAGGTAATAAAGCCACTAAGACACAAGGGGTTACTGGGAGTGGGAGAATATGAGAAAAAGTCATATTTATTAAGGAGATAGAACAATAAAAGAACAGAAATTAAGAAGACGGAGGATTGTTGTAACCTAGGAAAAGTTACTGAACAGAATAATCAAACGAAGGTTGAAAATGAACGATAATACTTAAGACAAGAACAACACATAAAAGATTCTTCAGTGGTGCATAGAAGAAGTAGTCAACTGCTATAAGTGAGTCAAGTGAATCCCACAATGAATCTCCAACTGTAGGATATCTACCAACCGCCCCACTCGGTCAGATGTGACACAAGGCCGAATTTAATGTGGGGAATCCGAGCCCGTAGGCTGGGTCAAAAATTCCCCGTAGATCTCGTATAAAACAGGGTCAGGTAGCTGATTCCCGAAACGAGACTCTTGCCCTTCGATGTAGCCTTATCTGGGAATCCTTTCTGTTTGGGAGGCAGAGAGTGACTGGAACAGCTGGAGACGAATCTCCAATTGTAGACCAACATACAGTATTTACTACTGTATTTATGTGAGTGGGGACATACCCATTATCGTCCGTAGGTATGCTACAGCAAAGATAACAAATAATTGCGTTAAAAATGTTTAAAATCAATTTTTTTATACGTGCTGCCAATCAGAAAATTCAAATCAACAGATCGTGGTTGTTGAAACAAATGGTTTCATATGTAGTTTACATTCTCAGCATCATTTTTCTTAATTGTACGATGTCATATGAGTGGGTAAATGTTATAACCTGAGCGATGAGATGGTCACGCCCTCACGTGTATAAATGTGAGAACGGAACGGGAGACCGAGGAGACAGCAAATCTTCTGCTTGTTGCTAATACTTTGCTTGTCGACCTCTCTGCCTCCAAACGAGGTTATGCCGAACGGCAGAGTTTTGTCTGGGGAGGTAGACAGCTATCCGACCACGAGGTCTACGGACAATTTTTGCTCAAGCCTCCGGGCTCGGAATAGCCCAACATAAATAACCGGCCTCGTGCCACATCCCACCTTGTCTGGAGACCTTGGGTAAATACCAAGACAGCAAAAGCCGTATTTAGCGGTCGTCTGAGAAAATAACGTAGTAATCTGCAGTATATATTTGTAGTAATCTTGTATATCGTTATAATGGGGCCTCACATCAGTGAGGGGGAGTGCAACTGAAACCGTTGAGAGGAAGGCCCCGAAACGGTGCACATTCTCTCCTGATGACCCCAATTTAAATATAAATTCGAGAGGAACACATCAAAATTCCGTGAAGTCATATGCCGTACAGAAGCTCGGTGGAAGTGTCATAGGTATGAGGAGCAATACACATTCAGCTCGCTTCAGGTGAGTTTCAATTACTTTCCAGTAATTTCCTTCATCAGCTGGACTTACTCTAAAAGTGACTGAACTCAACTAAGTAACAGAGACATTACAGCAGTATATTAGTTTAAACTTTCATTAAAATGTATGCACAGATAAGATTTATGTCCAGTGAAACTGTGTAAATAGATTAAATTGCAAGTTTGTAAGTTTAAAATCCTACCACATGTGTAAAATTCAGCGAAACGATAGAAGAACATTAAAAATATAAAAGATTAATCATTGCAAAATGTATAGAATTCTGTGAATACATGAAAGTATACATGCATATCCCGATAGTATGCCTTTTAAATATCCCGCATAACCTGACACGTCGATAAAAATTTCATGAGAATTATTATTATTATTAATAATAATAATATTTTCGTTTACTCATCAAATTCCCAGCCCTAGCACTGCAATAGCCGCAATTCAGTTCCTCCGTGCCCTGTCGAGGAGGAACAGAATATGCCTACTGCATTCCCTTAAGGTAGGTAAGACATCACTAAAGGTGTCTCCCTGGCCGACTCGAGTATGGGTGACCAGGTATAATACTTTTTAAAAATTGATTTCAACATTAAATCAACCCAACAACATTTCGATAAATCCATTAACAAACCAACTACTGCCTGCATTCTGGTTTCAGATCTTTTTAGACAAATGCCAATGTGTCAAATATTGTGAGGCATCAATGTCGGAACTCTTGGTTCCCAGCCAGGGTCTCCGGTAAATATCTGATATTTTTCAGCATTTTTTTTTTTTTGTCGTTGTTTTTGTGCTTTTTCGGTATCTTTGATTCTCTCTCTCTCTCTCTCTCTCTCTCTCTCTCTCTCTCTCTCTCTCTCTCTCTCTCTCTCTCTCTGTGTTAACCTTTCTATTTCTTTCCGATCTAAGTTTATTGTTTTTGTAGTGAGTACGAAATAATAACTCTCTTCATTCAAATTCGGGCGAGCTGAGGAAAAAGACGGAAAGGAATTTGCGAGCCTATGTCAAATCTTCTTTGCACCGATGAAAACCTTGCCTTCACAGAGATTGACCGGGAGAAGGAAATAAATTCGTGAGCATATGCGAAATTGCTTTCTGAACAATGATAAAATCTTGTGGTCACAGAAATTAGCTATTGAGCCAAAAAGAAGAAAGATAAAGTTAAGTAACCAGTTTATGCAAAATCCTTTCATATCAAATAAGGATAAAATTAACAAGAGAAGAGCGGCTGAAGTCATGTGAAAAGCTTCGTTTCTGTTCACCGCGTCCAGCGATCACCTTTTTGCCAGTGTCAAATTAGCCTCCAGTTATATTATCGGCTTTTAACCAAGCAAGTGGCGCTTCAACGAATGTTCTTTCAACAAAGAAAGCTAGATATTTTCGTCTACTTTTGAACGTATAGAACGTATAGAGATATTTTCGTCTACTTTTGAACGTATAGAACCATATATGCCCTCAATAAGCAACGAATTCCCTCACCTTTGTTTTAAACGTATTTTAATATTATTTTGTATCAGATCATTTAACCTGTTGTATGAACATTTCCTCTTCATAACAATTCGTTAAAACTACGAACTTTAAAAATGCCTGATTTATTTTCCTGAAGCGAGCTACTAACACAACTTCAAGCGTATAAATTCGTGAATCAATTGCTGATCTTCTTTTGTCATTATTATAACTTCATTGATCTTCTCGGCATGGGTAAATCAAATGTTCATTTTAACCACGACGCCCTACGCCAATATATTCTTAATTTCAATGTTTAAGAAAATAAAAGACAGGGATAGCAACCCAGAGACATGTGCCCACTAAAATAGCGAAATAAGAAATAGCGTTAAATTAAAAAAAATCCTTTTAAAAATTGTTGTTGTTTACGTTCAAGTTACGAAAATCAAACTCACAAATATAGATTTGTCTTAACGAGAAATGTGCTTTCCTTAAACAAGTAAACTGAACATTGCACTATCATGATGGTCTCTAATGGCTAAAATGGTAACTGTATATTTCGGCTACATGCACGGTTTCCGTGACAGGAAAAAGTCTGAAAAATGAGTGACTTATTAATTTTAACAAAATATTTAATTCATCTGAGAGAACCTTTTTTAGCTTTCCTCAGCATGGCTAACCACAACGATGACCGAATGTGCCGTCTCAGACTAACGCCTTTCAAGTGTGACATAAAAGTAGAAAGAGCATATTGAATCACTTCCTGTTTCTGTTGCTAAAAAAATTGTTCACTATGTCGTTCTAAACAATTTTTCTCGTCAGGATCTATCTATAAGTCTACCATTCGCTCTTGTTTAGAATATGGGTACCACATCTAGTCTTGTACACCTGCTATATATTCAGAGATTCTTGATAAAATCCAAAGAAAAATCTACAGTGTCAATTGTCCTGATCTGGCATCTCGGCTTCATTCACTTTCCCACCACCGTAACGTAGTGTTTTTTTTTCTATAAATACTTTCATGGTAATTGTTATGATGAACTTCACGCAATAATTCCTAGACTTTATCAATTTAAGCGCAGTACAAGATTGGCGTCGAGGTCTCATCATTTTACAGTTGAATTTACTAGATTCAACCGTAAGTTCTATGCTAACAGTTTCTTCTCTCGTACTTCTCGTTTGTGGAACTCTCTTCTGTCTTCTTAATTCTTGTCTTTTTATTGTTCTTTCTCCTTAATTGTACTTTTTTTTTCATATTCTCTAACACCCAGTAACTACTTGCGTCCTAGTGTCTTTGTTGCTTTGCTTAGGGTGAAATGATTTTTTTAAAAATGTAAGCGATCGGAATCAAAAGACATTCTTACAAGTCCAAAGAGAAAACTACGTTCACTTATACAAGGAAAACATAATTATTAAAAAAAAAACAAAAAACTATCGTATATACTCGCGTATCATGCGACTTTTGAAGAACTAATTTTGAAGCTAAGGGGGTCGCATCATACACGAGATATAAAATTGGCGTATGTACAGATATAAGTGAAAATTTGAGGCATCGTACGATACGCGAGATTTGCGTGTTACACGAGTACACATGGTAAGCAGACATAAGTTGTCAGTCTTGTCCAATGAAACATGCAAAAAGTGATTACTAACCAAATACGCAACTATATAAATAGGCAACCGTTTATCTCGCGAGATATAGGTAGCGCCCTGTTTGGTCTAAATTCAGTCCTTTTGTGGTGAGACTGGAATGATCTCCCCGGGGCGCATGCCTAGGCGATGGTATATAGAGGACGTGCGCTGCCCAGACTACATTCCCAAACCCGCGTTCGACTATACCGACAATATCCAAAGGAATAAAGTGAATTACATTTGGAGCCAGCTTGGCTGCAGGAGTTGCCTGAAAGTTGTTAGTGTTGACTGCCAATCTCCTTTAAGTCTCCACTCTGGGTTTTCTCTCTAGATTAGTTTCCATGGCCTTTTATGTGTTTGGATATAGCCACAAGACGGCAGCGATTTAAAATTTTGGTTTGCTTTTCCTAGATGGATTTTCCTCCGGCTTATACAACTCCGGCAACCATATATGTTCTTTTTAATAATTTCACACCAAACAAGGCAATAAACCCACTAATACGTAAGGAATTAAAAAGACGGATGGTAACGATTGACACTGCATTTAAATTCTTGGAGATCAAAGTTGACCGGAAAGCAAAAAAGCTGGGAGAGAGTTCTAAAAATGACAAGTGCGAGAAAAGAAACTGTTAGTATAGAGCTTACGATTACATAGCCATTTCAACTGTAAAGTTATGAGAGCTATCTACCAATCTAGTACTGCGCTTAAATTCATAAAGGTTAGGTACCATCGAGGAAAGTTCATCAGAACAAGTACCATGAAAATAGTTTTAAAGAATGTTCAGGGAAAGTGACTGAAGCGGAGATGCCAGGTCTGGACTAATAAAATTGCAGAATTGTTCAAGAACTTCTAAATACATGGCAGAGGCACCAGACCAGATGTGACAAGAATATTCAGTGCAGAGACGAATGGTAGATTTATGAATGTGCAGGATAAATTCTGGCAAGAAGAACTGTCTCGTACGACACAGTAAACCAACTTTCCTTGAAGCAGACCTAGAAATTGATTTAATATAATCTTTATAACTCATGTCTGAGGAAAACATTAGCCTGACAAGGCACAAGGAGTCACTCTCCTGGAGGTTAGCATCAGCTATTCTGAAGAAAGACAAAAGGGTTACCTCAAACGATGATTAAATGAGAGCAGTTTTGTTTTGCAAACGGTAAAATTAACTAGCCATTCCTTGCCCCAGTTAACAACAAATTGTATTTTTATATCAGCAGCCAATTTGGCGTTATCGAATATGTGTGTGCGTGTGTATTTAGGCAGTATTTTTTTTTATTGATACATGTTTCATTAAATAATATAGACAAGTGTTGTCTATTTATTTTATGTCAATTCTTTTCATATCGTCTTATAAGCTTAATAACATTATCATTAAACGAAGAAAGAAAATCACAATATTGATACATATTTTTTAATCCAATCTAAGCTTTCTGCTTACATAAGCCATTATCGAAATGACAATTACTGTGCAATATATTAAGCAATACACGGACAAAACAGTGATGATAGTCTGTTTCTGTTTACATGGATGATTGCCAAGCAAAACCAAACTCATGCCTATAAGACGCTGGACGCGAAAATCACAGCGCAGCTCATGACGTAATTTTAAACCGGTGTTGAGCTTCAGATTTGTTGGTAATTTCCGTGAGTCTATGTGTAATTTCCTCCAGTTGGTTCGGGTAGTTTTATCCTTTAGTTCATCGTAGATGTCCAGTTTGTTGCTGTTAAGGGTGTTCCATTTTTCTTTGGCTATTTCAATTTGCCTTTTCACAAGGTTAAATTTATAATTCCAAGTGTTGATAGTTTTGTGGGCTTCTGGATCATGTAATTTAAATTGTGCGTATTTAGGCAGCATTTTTTCATTGATATATGTTTCAATAAATAATATAAACAAGTATTGTCTATTTTATGTGAATTCTTTTCATATTGTCTGATAAGCTTAATAACATTATCAATAAACGAAGAAAGAAAATCACAATATTCATATATATTTTTATATATATGCTTTGACACAATAATTTACTCCTATATATACATATATATGATAAAAATATAGTTTCATTCATATATATATATATATATATATATGTGTGTGTGTGTGTGTGTGTGTGTGTGCATTCTGCAAAATGTATTCTATGGTGGGAGAGATAAAGAAAAAGAATACAGATTTTTTAATTTTGAAACTACCAGCGTCTCTCGTTTCGTGCGCATGTGTAGATGTAGCAACGTCATCAAACCCCAGTCCAATGAAATCCTAACGGATGAAAAAAACTATCCAATCTGTCATATTTATTTATATATATGTGTATGTGTGTGTGTGTGTCATAGAACTGTATTATGAACTGTTCTATGACGTCATACCACACGAAAGAACGAAATACTAACAAGCGAACTTTATGCAATATATATATATATATATATATATATATATATATATATATATATATATATATATATATATATATATAAAAACTCTTATCGCCAGCCCAAGAAAGACATTTGAATCACTAACAGGCAAAAATTCATTTGTATACGATATGGGAAAATATCTACTCTTAGCTTGAAGAAGGACGCGAAACCGGAAACTCGTGTAGCAGATTTATGGAATATTGAATAGAATATATATTTTAAAATGAAAAAAATCCACATTTCAACCAAAAATGTTTGCGGTTTACCTTCTGCTTAAAATATACACTTTTCTCTTGTTGGAACAACTATAACCTTATCCATATATATATGTGTGTGTGTGTGTGTGTGTTAATGAGCAAAGAAATCTCATCAATAATTAAATTGGTCACACTACTACATGCCTTTCCAGACGACTTACTTTACACCTATCCGAACATAGCTTCATCAGAACCTACACACACAAAAATCTACCAGACTCCATCCTAAACATACTAATAAAAAATACAAATATAATAACCTCATTCACATGTAAAAAAAGATTTAAAATAATGGAAACCCTTATAATAAAAAAGAGATAGCGAATACTCAATAACATTAACTATGAACACGGCCATAATGTGCTGACTGTTTTTGGAAAATAAAACATCCCTATAACTCTATGTACGTACACACAACCCATACATTCAGTTAAAAAGTAAAAATAAAATCATCCTTGATAATGGCTAAAAGTATAACCCTAAGCTCTCGGAAATGCAGAACATTTGGACAGTTTTTACGCACTTTGTGTCCAGAAAAGAAAACACTTGTACGAACACAACAAAAATTAAAAGCTCAGTCGCAGTACCTTATCAGCCATCTTTAATGAAACATGTATAAAAGAGGAATTGCTGCCTAAATATACAATCATACCGGATAATAGAAATATGAAAATTGTCACTTAGATGATTGATATTATATTCAGCTGCACCTCAACTCCAGAGTTGCGTAGACGAACACTTTTTTTTTTAATTGTTCAATTCACTTCTCAGGAGGTTTTAGATTAGATGTGGTGGGGGTGTTACGAAAATGCCCAGGGAATTTCCACATCAACGCACACAAATCGAGTTTAATACGAAATTGTCGCATTCCGACAATGCAAGATTATCCTAACAAAATCTGGGCTCGTTACGTACCAAGAGACTACTTCGAAAGAAACGGTGGTAATTATGTTTTAAAGTAAATGTTTGCTCAGTTTTGTCGATTTCGTAGTGCATCAACGTAAATCCTACCCATTCAATTGTATATGTTTGTTTGTCCTGTTTTTTTTTTTGGGGGGGGGTTTGTTTTTGCATCACGTTTTTTTCATTTGTCTTCTAGAAGACAAAAAAAAACACGTAGCCAAATAAGCATGTTCTTCGATTTTGTCGGTTTTTATTTTTCATGAACCTTGTCAACGCACCGACAACGAATGTCAGGGAAGTGGGGAGTCAGCAGGAAAGATCCACATCCGATAAAGAGAAAGAGATTAAATAAATGTAAACTTCTTGGAAGAAGAAAGTTCTATTTCCAGGAACACGATAGACAAATAAATAAAAGTTCTTTGAAAGAGGCTAATTATTCCTTCCCAATTACTAATGAATAAGAACTTGTGGCATTTCCTCTAGACGGCAAACAATAAAGGATATCATGCGTCGCATTGATTGTAACTTAGATGCATGAATAAATGACTTCAAATTTGGGATCCCTTACTACAGTCTCAAAAAAAAAACAAAAAAACAATGTACCCGTAAAGACGTTTTTTGTTTGTCTGTTGTCTGCCACCAATTATAAAGTATGAATTATATGTTTTTTTAACTTGGTTACCTACATAAATACCTTGTAGGCGATGAGACATATAATTAAAAGTGAAAACCATATTTACTACAACGATATACTTAAAAAAAAAAGAACTGTAAAATAAACAATCTATATAATAAATGCGAATGTCAGTGCGTCACTGTGTCACACTTTTTCAACTTAAAGGGACATAACTCTCTAATAATAAACTAATTTTTAATAGCACATTTCAAATGAAAAAAATTACTTTTCTTAAATTACAGTGTTTCTAAATAAAATTGTTCGTTTTTTCAACTTTGCTCCCAACATATCATATCATTTTGGAATCAGGCCGACTCCGTAAGCAAATTAAAAACATAATAAGACCATAATCGTAATCGGACCAGCAATCCTGAAATTTTGAATTCCTAAATTTTCATTACTGCGATTGTTTTCCGACGAATTTGGAAATAAATTTAGGAATAATTGAAATTAATTGCAAAATCCAGCAACGCTCACCGATGAAATAAAAATAATTGTTTGTACGGAAAGTAAGGACCTACGTACATCAAATTGTCTTTAAATTAAATGGCGTCAGAAGAATTATTGTTGAACAGTTAAAAGGTAAACTTAAATATTAATGCAATACTTAAATGCAGCGATCAATTTTGAGTTAATCTGTAGTTTATTGTTGCCAATCGCATCTACTCCTCCCTGCCTTTTGTGATGAAGGCCGAATCAAGTGCCCTCCGCGAGGGTTAGCTTAAATGCTGCTCGATTAAGCTATTTAATAATATTGGGGTTATCTCATCTTGTCACGTGATATTCGGAGAACAAAAATCCTCTACATCAAAATTCCTGTCCATTCTCTCTCTCTCTTTCTCTCTCTCTCTCTCTCTCTCTCTCTCTCTCTCTCTCTCTCTCTCTCCACTTCTCTCACTTTTCGGTTTCCTATGCAATAAAGAAAGTTATGACCCTCTTCTTAACATCAATGGTAAGAAATGGCTTTGATCGAGTGAAGACTGGGGTTCTTCACAAAGACCATACTTCTTTGAACATTGCCCACTGGCGCAACACAATCACAAACAAAGAACTGTAGCAAAAAGAACTGTAGCAGTTAACAGAAACTTGAGGAGTGTCGGCAGCAGCAACAACTAAAATGGATAGCACATGTAACCCGAAAAGAAAATAATGACATAATCAAGATGTTGACATTCCACGCTACTTCAAATAAAAGATTACGAAGGAAACCCCTATCCATATTGAAAAGAGCGATAACAGCTACTGGACATGCGAAACCTATTTTCCTAAAAAATTAGTTTAAGAGAAAGTTTTTATAACTATTAGCAACAAAACAAAATGTCCTTAGCAACTATAAGAATTTATATAATATGAATACAATAACGTTTTCTAAATTCTTCAATTTGCTAAGGACATTTTGTTTGTTGTTAATAGTTACTTTGTTTTAATAAATTCATTTCGTTTTTGCCTTGACAAAGTCCACATTGGACGAAACGCGTCGACTAATATTACAGTTTTCTTATTGTCTTTTACCTTTATAAAAATAATTTACATCTAGTCTTTGTTCTCACATTTGTTGCTGTTATAACAACGTTTCGACCATAATAAGGTGTTTTCTTAGTCTTCATCAAAATCAATAACCTAAAGACGAATGATGTTTATAAATATTAAGGGTAGGGCAACTGTTTATGTCACGAGATAAAAGTAGTGGACTGTCTGGTCGAAATTGAGACTGGAATGGCAGCCTGCAGGGTTGGTAGATGGAGGGCGTGCACTGCCCAAACCACACACCCACCTCAAAGCATACCAAAGGTATTACATTTAAAGCAATCTTGGCAGTAGAGGTTGGCGGAAGGTGGCCAGTGTTGACAGTCAGGCGCCTTCGGGACTTCACTCGGGTTTTTTCTACCCTGATTTACTTCTATAGACAATTCTGGTTTGAATTATGACTGTCTCCATGGGCTGATTGACCCGTCGCAGCTGGTTATGAGGCACCAGTGGTCTGCCTTCGACCCTTATCCGACTCGGAGCTGGATTTAGTTCTCAGAAGCTATTTGAAATGCATGCAATGGGAGAATTTTATATCGTGGCAGCTTCTTCTCACTACGACTTGCGTCTATGACAACCTTTAAAAATATATAACACATATATATAAACATTAGGTACATCACGTGTTTCAGAAGCGCCTCCCAAATTAACGGTTTATATTCGTGTGTGTATATATATATATATATATATATATATATATATATATATATATATATATATATATATATTGATTGATTGATTGATTGATTGAGTGAGTGAGTGAGTCAGTGAGTGATTATTATGAGAAATAGATATATATTTATACCAGGTGTAACCGCAAAATTGTCCAAATCGTCTAACAGCAAAATTGTTAGATTAAGATTTAAGCCTTTGTATCTTAGAAATGATTCAAGATATCTTACTGACATTCTCCGATGTTTTTATAACACTATTGGTGTCTACTTTAAATAATAAGAATGTATTTTGCTTTAAGTTGAAATGGTGACCCCTCTTCCTGTTGTGACCTCCTGGTCCAGTTTTCCTCTCTACTGCTCCCATTTTTTAAAAACTTATTCACCGTTTTCTTGATGGTTCTTGAATGGTCTTTGACTATGGAAGCCGGAGTATAAATGTTAATACCATTACTGAAAGCCTGAATGATCTTTTTCCTCTCATCATTGTTCAGTTGGGAAGACATAGTGGGGCTGATAGAAAACGATTTTAACCTCTCCTTTTTCTAGCTGAATAACTCACACAGTTTTTCAATGATTCTTACGACAAATGGTGTCAAGATGGTTAAACGCCTTATCTGAAAACCCGGAAAAAAGAAACTCAGTTAGTTCACTGTTTTTTTTTTTTAGATATTAAACATTTTGTAAGATAGGCAATTATGTCGTTATACGATTTGGACAATTTTGCTGTTACACCCTGTATATAAGGTTAGATAAAATAAAATACTAGAAATCAAGACAGTCGACGAAACTAGAATATGGAAATGTTTGATAATTGTGCGAAAAGACAACAGAAAGAAAGATATAAATCTGGATTTAAGCCTAAAATACTCACAGATTAAGAAGTCAATATTTATAACATACAATAAAAAATAATCTATAATAACATTTTGACAGTACCAATTTCTCAACTATCAATTGATAAAAATGAACTAGACTAGAAAATCCACAGTTTATAAATATAATTTTTGGTAAGAAAAAACAGAATGTACAATTTAGACAAACGATCTTCAGGAGAGGTAAAAAAAAAAATGAATAAATAATAATAAAGAAAAACCCGCCAACCGTGGAAAAATTTAAACAAATAATATTCATCAATACATAAATGCAAATAAATATAATAATAGATTAAATCATTATATATATATATATATATATATATATATATATATATATATATATATATATATATATATATATATAGCCAATGCAATGCAATATTTATCATTTATCAATTTATAAAGAAATAAATATGGAAACATTCACCATTTTATAAAGTTCGAATATTCTTAGGCTGATTTTCTTTAGCAGCATATCAACACCTCTATGGGTTATGCCGAAATCTAAATATTTTCAACAAAATTTTATGGCTTGTACTTAATATATTTTCATTATTTACCTTATTCGGACTATTGTCCTCATCTTTGTCGCCATATTTATTACAACGTTTCGGCCGTTGTACGCTCCGGCCTTCTTCGAGTGGTCGGAATGTCGAACTGAATCCTTTATTTCGCTCGCTCGGGTAGACTGTTTTAGTTCCACGTGCAATGTTTAATGGATGTCAGTTATCAGTTATCTCCTGTTAATTTCCCTCTGAAAGTTCTCCACTGCCTTAACCGGTTCGACATTCCAACCACCTGAAGAAGGCCAGAGCGTACAACGGCCGAAACGTTGTAATAAATATGGCGACAAAGATGAGGACAATAGTCCGAATAATATAAATAATGTACATAATACCTCATCTCAGAAATATAGACAGATACTGAAAGGCCGAAACGTTGTAATAAATATGGCGACAAAGATGAGGACAATAGTCCAAATAATATAAATAGTGTACATAATACCTCATCTCAGAAATATAGACAGATACTGAAAGGCCGAAACGTTGTAATAAATATGGCAACAAAGATGAGGACAATAGTCCGAATAATGTACATAATACCTCATCTCAGAAATATAGTCAATATATTTTATATGCCTTCAAATACAAATAAAATGTATTGTTGGTTATTTTGCTATAAATAGGTATTGTTGGTAATTTTTGTATAAAAACTATATTGCTGTTATTTTTACTATAAAAATGTATTTTTATACTTCCATAGAGTTTTTATTTTGTTTGTGGGTTCATTATTTACCCATAGCTGGAACTCTTTCTCCCCTCCCCCCCAAATCCTATATCTCTCTTTGTCTTTCGCTTTTTTTCCTACTCCTTTTCTTTCTCTCTCCCTTGTAGCGGAAATGAAATGCAGACGGAACAGCCAATCACTACTAATAACGGTACCCGCCTTCGTCGGTCAATGAGTCGACGTCTAGTGCGCTGTCTCTGCAAAAAGACAGCACTGTGCCAGAACAGAACCCCGGAACGTTAGTTTATCAAGAATGTGCCCACCAGCTTCCCATGGCATAGTCAGGACGATGAGCTGAGCCGTGTTAGCTATGCAAATGATTCTTTGCTAGCCAATCTCTAAAGCAGGCACAAGTTTTGGGAAGAGGCAGTGTCTTTCCCGGACAATCAATCGAAAACCTGTAAGTGTGGGCGTTTTGTTTTACCTGTTGTCCTTCTGTTATGTTATCTTTGCATCGTCTATTTGTATTGTTTGAACTTTGTTTGATTTTGTGCTGTGTGATGGCACCGACCGCTATGACTGCGTCTCTTCAGAGGTAAGAGAAGCCTGCTGTGCAAAAGAAATCGTCTTGGGCCTCTAACAAGTCAAAACAAAGGGACTCTCAGCATTTTTGAGAAATGAGGGTCGATAGCCGAAAATATTCTGATTTTTCCAAGCGGAGCTTAAGTATGGCACAAGGCCGAAAGTAGGGGCACGCGGTGAGGATCGACTCAGTCGTAATTGTTCTAGCGAGACAAGCTAGCTAACCATTGCACCACGTCAAGGTCCCCTATTGTTTTCCAAGCGTAGCTCTGATGCAAGGAAGGCCGGAAGTAGGGGGCACCCAGTGAGGATCGAACTCACTATTCAGTCATAACTGTTTTAGCGAGATAAGCTTGCTAACCATTACACCGCCTCGAGGTGCCACAAATAATTTTTTAATCGTAGCTTTGATGTGGCAGAAGGCCGTGAGTGTGGCGCACCCAATGAGAATCGAACTCACCTGTTCTAGCGAGACAAGCTTGCTAACCATTACACCGCCTCGAGGTGTTACAAATGATTAGATGTGACACACGGCCGAGAGTGTGGAGCACCCAGTGAAGATCAAACTCACTATTAAGTCGTAACTGTTCTAGCGAGACAAGCTTGTTAACCATTACACCACCTCGAGATGCCCACTATTGACGAAACTATATATCGGGAAACGAATGACTGGCAGTGCGCCATCAGGCACTAGAACCGATCTCGAAAAAAACGATATCCCCGCCGCTCAAGAAGTTGGTTTAGGATAGAATGTGTGTAAATATAAGGAGAGTGAACACTGACATCAACGAGTGGCGATAGTCTGTTTCATGCTTGAAAGCAATATTCATGACCGTAAGACAGCGTTCTCGCATAAAACAGACTCCAATCGGTACTGATCTCTTTGTTCACAATGATTATATATATATATATATATATATATATATATATAGATATAGATATATCCCGCAGTCACTTCGCATACTCCACCTTTCTCACTCACCTTCTTTCTCGCCTTCTCTCTCACCTCACACGGAAACAAATTTGCTCTCTCTCTCTCTCTCTCTCTCTCTCTCTCTCTCTCTCTCTCTCTCTCAAACACACACACATACACAAATGTATGTTACTCTTTATCTCCCCACAAAATCCTATATCTCTCTTTTTCTTTCCCTCTTTTTCTTACTCTTTCTCTTTCTCTCTCTCTCTTTATCTTTCTCTATCTTTCTCTCTCAATCTCTTACTAGCACACAAAGTTCTCTTTCCCACACTTTAACCCTTCTCTATTCCCTTTCTTATCCTTCTCTCTCCTTTTTTCTTTGTCCTTCACTTCCTCTCTCTCTCTCTCTTTCTCTCTCTTTCTCTCCTCCTCTCTCTCCTCCTCTCTCTACTCGCTGTACTTGTCTTTATCCGCACCTTTATATCTTTCTCTCTCCTCCTTTCTTTGCAATTTATCTTGCCCATAATATTTTGTTTTTCCAATGGACCATCTCTAAGCACCTTTTTTGGTCCAACGCTAGATTCATGTAATGGGACTCCCTACGAAACGAAAATCTGACACGTTCATTTTGCTTTTGACAGTCCAATTGAACGCCAAGAATTTATGCTTTGTCTATTGTAGACATGCGCAATTCCCCACAGCGGAAGTAATAAAGCGCCGCGGGATTTGGCGCCAACAACATGTCAACACCAGTAACCCTTCACCTGCAATTGGCCACAAATGCAAGCTCGCAACGCCCAACAAAAAGAACAACTCATTATTCTTGGGTTTTTTTGGGGAGGGGTTGTTTTTTTGTTTTTTTGGAAACTGTTTTCTTTCTCCTCTCTCTCTCTCTCTCTCTCTCACTCTCTCTCTCTCCCTCTCTGTCTATCTCTCTCAAACACACACACACACACACAAACACACACACACACACACACATATATATATATATATATATATATATATATATATATATATATATATATATATATATATATATTGATCGCTGACACTCTCATTCCCGCTTTTTATATTATCCTATTTTCACACCACTGTCTCAATAATGCACCCACCACAATCTAATTTATTTCATTTATTTTTTTTCCGTATTATATATATATATATATATATATATATATATATGTATGTATGTATGTATGTATGTATCTCTCTATGTAACAAATTTATCTATCTATGTAACAAATAGTGTGTTTCGACAAAAAGGAAAGGTCAGTCAGTGTATTTCTGATATATCGCTTTTAAAACAAGCAGTCTTTGTAACTCAAGAGATCAAGAATTAATAGCAACAAACAGAATTAAATGTTCAACTTAACTTTCCGATTCGGAGTTTCGAAGGTATGGTATTCACTTGTCTTATATATTAATAGAAAAGTTTAATTTATTTAAATTTTATTTTATTTATAATTTTCTCTAAAATGAAATCAAATTTATTCTTTCTTAAAGACGTTTTCAAAATGGGTAACCTTGAAAATCTTATCCATGGCCTCTAACACTTGAATATTTTGAACTGTGGATGAGTCTGTGCTTTTATGTGTCAATTTATATTTGTCTCTTTCGGTCCAATTTCATTTTCTTCATTCATAATTTTTCTTCATTCATAAATTTTCTTCATTCATAAATTTTCTTCATTCATAAATTTTCTTCATTTATAAATGTATAGAAATGCTTTTTGTCGTAGATCTGCACATACACACCTATATATATATATATATATATATATATATATATATATATATATATATATATGTGTGTGTGTGTGTGTGTGTTCTTACTGTTCTTTCTTTATATATATATATATATATATATATATATATATATATATATATATATATATATATACAGTAGCCTCCAAAACTAAGGGAAAAAATTTTGAAACCTAATATTTGTTAGAAATAACAACTTTGAAAAGCTGAAATTTTGACAACTGGTAGTCGTTATCATCCATAATAACATACTAAAATTTGAATCATTTGCAAAGGATAGAAAAAGAATTATAACAATTATTTATTTATTTTCAAATTTGGAACGTCCAAAAGTAAGGGACAAAATTGAGAAAAACAATGTAAACGGCAAAAAAACAATAAAAATACATGTACAATCAATATTTAGTAAATGAGCCCTTGCTCTCAATGACAGCTGCACATCTTCGACTACAAGAACGAATCAGTTCTTGACAATCCTCGATACTAATTTTAGACCATTCTTCTTGAAGCTTCACCCACAAATCCTCCGTGTTAGTGGGATTTCTTTCCATAACTTTCACTCCTAAGGTCTTCCAAAGATTTTCTATTGGATTTAAGTCAGGACTTTGCGGTGGCCAATCCATAATTTCCAAATCTTGCTCGCTAAGGTAACTCATTACCACCTTTGCCTTGTGACATGTGGCATTATCTTGCATAAAGGTAGCCCTATCGAAACCTGAATTCTGTATGATTGGCACAACATGATCTTGAACAATGTTTTTATAGATCTGCGCGTTTACACGAGTTTGTAACCGGACAAGAGGCGTTGTACCTTGGCTAGAAAACATTCCAAATACCATGACGCTTCCGCCCCCAAACTTGACAGTTTTCTTAGTACACTTTGCACTTAATCTTTCACCAATACGTATCTTTACATTGTTTTTTCCATCATTTCCAAATAAATTAAACTTGCTTTCATCACTGAAAAATACTTTTGCCCAATTTTCATATGTCCAAATTATATACCTGTTTGCAAACTCTAATCTCTTCTTCTTATTCTTCGAACTAACAAGTGGTTTCTTCCCTTGGGTTCCATTAAACAGCCCTATTTCTTGCAGTCGTCTAGAAACAGTCTGTCTTGACACATTAACACATGGGGTACTATTCATAACCCTTTTAATTTCTGTGCAAGACTTAAAACGGTCCTTTAATGACATACGCTGCATTATTCGATCTTCTCTTGCCGAAGTTTTGCGGGATCTGCCGGTTTTAAAAGCACTATTTTGCCAGTATCATTGTAGGATTTAACAACCCTGCCTACAACACTCTTGGAACGTTTCACTTTCTCTGAAATCTCTCTAATGGTGTGCTTTTCCTTGTGTAGCTTCACAATAGCTTGTCTCACAGAGTAATCAAGTTTTTGGCGTTTCGCCATGGTGCCGGCTGATGCAACGTTTACAAATGACTAAGTAAGACTTATTCTTTAGAGGAAATCAAAAAATTTGAATATAGCATACTGTTTACATTGTTTTTCTCAATTTTGTCCCTTACTTTTGGACGATCCTATTTTGAAAATAAATAAATAATTGTTATAATTCTTTTTGTATCCTTTGCAAATGATTCAAATTTTAGTATGTTATTATGGATGATAACGACTACCAGTTGTCAAAATTTCAGCTTTTCACAGTTGTTATTTCTAACAAATGTTAGGTTTTAAATATTTGTCCCTTAGTTTTGGACGCTACTGTATATATATTGTCTCGGGAGATGCTGGTCGAGTGTTTAGTTGGAAAACGCATGTCTCATGGTTTACTTATCCCAAGCAAAAATTACTGCCTCGGAATGTGAGTCCGAGTAATATAATTCAAACAGTAACAACAATACATACATATATATATATATATATATATATATATATATATATATATATATAAAGAAACGACAATGTACGTATTAACAAAAGAAAAGTATACATAGATAATTGAAGATTGTTGCGTGTGATAAAAAAATGAATATAAGGAAGAAAACATTTGAACGAGTGAATTGTGTGAGTGTTTTGGTGTAGGAGAAAATGTTAAGTGTTTGAATCGATTATTTGTTGACTGTTTTTGTTTGTTTGTTTGTTTTTCTTTTCATTTTTTATTTTATTCCCCCCTCCTCCCCCTCTTTATTTTTTTTTTCTTTTCTTTCTGCTATAACGTTAGGTTACTGTTTTTTTTTATTTTAACTTTTGTTTTATTTTTGTTCAGCGTTCTTTGATACTGTCTTTTTTTTTTTAGAGGAAACCTTTTTTTTATATGAGGTATGACAGAGGAGGTAAATACAGTCTTAAAATTAATATCCACAGCAGAATATATGTTCAACGAACAAATGACAAAATTAAAGCAGTATTGTTCAGGGAGGCTGTCAGTTGTTGTTCATCCCTCCCTGTATAGAACTTTGGGGAATTGATGGCACATGTCTCTTGATGGAACCATCGAGAGTGAGAAAAGCCAATGATCAATGGGACAGGGCGTTGGTGTCTTCACCCCGTCCATGTTCAACGCAGATTTCCAACCCTAATCGGACTGATCATGGCATTCTGGTTAGGTAATTTGAATGCTCGGAGACTGGGGCCAGAGTCTCGCGATCTTTAATGTCTCGGGGTGGATGTATTTTGTCTACAGGAGACACGGTTTTTAACTCACAATCATCAATACATTTTTCCTCTATTCAGCATTCAGTATGTTTTGATGGACAATCGAGAAGTGTTTCCTGGCGAATGAACAAATCTTTAAATCTCTTGTTTTCGCAGATCAGGCGGACAGACTTTGCGTTCTGAATATTCCATATTTGTTTCGGCGGATCGAGGCTTTTTTGACATCTAGTGTGGTAGTTTTAGCTGGGGATTGGAATGTCGACCATGACCCCGATCGTATTGAGGAAAGATCGGTTACTAACAACCCGGATGTGAAACCATTTCGGGACTTTATAGACAAGTTTGATCTTGTCGATAAGTAACGAAATGAGTACACTCGGGAAGTAGTGTGGACTAATAGAGGCAGCTCGGCTACAGCGGTGCGTTTTAGCTACTTCGGCCGAATCCTAGTAAAGAGAGTCGATGTAGGGCTCTTAGGTTGTCCAAGTTTTCATTCTATAGTTTACGCAGATCATAGGCTTGGCCCGGTGTGTATAAACCTAGATAAGCCTCAGGTTAGGATGGCTGGCTACAAGAAATTAACACAGTATTTAACCACAGACAACTTTGTAGAGATTTTTCATTGCTGGAAAAGAAAGAAAGAAAGAAAGAAAGAAAGAAAGAAAGAAAGAAAGAAAGGTGTTTAACATGGTACAGTAATATGAAATATGTCAACCTGAAATGGTTAGCCTTTAGGATAAGAATTAGCGAAAAACGTGGAATTTCCCTGGTTTTCCATTATTAAAGGAATTAGATGTAAATACCTGAAGTATAATTTTGTTTGAAAATGTTAAATGGCCCATTTGTAGTTATCTCAAAGTAGCACAAGCAAGAAACCATGTTTATTTTTAGGCGTCCATAGGATAATTAGTTAAACATGGATTTGTGATATTGTTTTTTGGCTTGTTTTTTAATTTTTTTTTATTTTTTTTCTCAAATAAAAAGCCGGGTGATAACGAGTAATCTTGCTAGTTAATTATTCTGACCATTACCATCTTCATCGCATAATCATTTGATTCCTTTTTTTTTTTCTTGCTGATTTGGATAGCAACTGAGCTTCAAACCAAATCAGGTAGCGAATCTGACATTTCCAAAAAAGCACGTCTCTTGCCTAATCGAATTTTGTCAATCGATTATCTTCCATCACACAATGTTCAGATCATTATTATAATATTTCGCACTTAGGAAAGTTTGGCATATTCGAGATGTCAACCATACAAACCAGATTCTGAAAATGTACCACTGTTTTTACAAATAACCTGAATCACACAGACATTAATTAGATTAACTCTGCAATTCACAACGTCGTAGAAACAAAGCTCAAATTATGAAGTTATCGTCTGCTAAATCAAAGATAAAGCCAAGGAAGCAACATAAATATAATGAGAGTTCATACATACATATCTCGAATCTGTAAAAGCATGACTCAAGTTACGAAGATATTATCTGGCTAATGATAAACAAAACTAAGAAATAAAAGTAAAGATTTTGAAACCTTACATATACCGATCTCAAAGCTGGGGAATCAATGCTCAAATTATGAAAATATCGTTCGTTAAATAAAAAACAAAGCCAAAGATTAAGATTCCGAATTGTGAGATTTACATACCTTCTAGCTGTTGAAGAACGGCTCAAATTATGAAAATATCGTCTGTTAACTGTAAGTCAAAACCAATGATTCCAAAACCTGAAGACATAAATATCTTAAAACTGTGTAAGGAATGCTTAACTTATGGAGATATCGTCTGCTAAATGAATGACAAAGCCAAATAAAAATTATAAGAAGCCATACACGAATTATATCAAAGTTGTATAACGTAAAGATTACGAGAGTTCTTACATACATATCTCAAAGCTGTAGAAATGTGACTCAAGTTACGAAGATACTGGCTGTTGATTGATAAGCAAAACTAACAAATAGACGTAAACATTTCAAAGCCTCGGATATGCCTATCCCAAAGCTGAAGAAGCAAAGCTCAAATTATGAAGATATTGTTCGCTAAATCAATGACAAAACCAAGAAATGAACTTAATGGCTCCGAACTTTCAGACATATATATCTTAAAGGAGAAAGATGGCTTAACTTATGAAGATATCGTCTGCTAGATTATAGACAGTCAAATAAAGGTTATAAGAGGTCATATACGAACTATATCAAAATTGTACAAGAGAATCTATGTGTGGTTCCCGTGAAAATTGTGATATGCAAACTGATTTCAAATTTCAGGTTAGGCTTTTGCTCTTATTGCGCGCCAATGTTCTTGACAAAGACAAGAATCCATTCATTCTTCCAGTAGCTATGAGTAAAATAACACGCCGATCTTTTCTTTTTTTTTTTTAACTCGCTGACGCGTGTTGAAATCCTCACAGTATTTAGTATTATTGATGTTATCGCATCCTCTGCTCATTTGAAAATCTCCCTATTGTGTTTATATTTATAGTGCATTATATTTTACAAGAATTAAATATATATATATATATATATATGTAAACTTAAACAAAAGATATACAGAAAAATAATATTGCATTTTTATTAAATAATTATTTGTTATTCCAATCAATAAATTGTTTATAAAATAGTCTGAGTATTTTGTATGTTAAATAATAAAATTTGATTATTCCCCAAAAGTTAATGAAAACTTATTGTACTAACCTAGGCACTCTAATAAAAGCATCGGTACTTTGAACCCCCTTACATGGTTGTACTTCTCCCCAAACTTTGATTTCGATCGGTCAATGTATGACTATTTGAAAGGGTGTGACGGACTAACAGAAATCGCAGAATTTTATATATAGATAGAAGATATTAACGATCTACCCAGGAACATTCTCAGCTCTTTAGTAGCTATACAGTTATATCACAGTCTAGTCTGTGGGTGGACCTGCAAAAATCAAGACGAGCAAGACTGACAGATTTCTCCTTTTAACTACCTATATATATATATATATATATATATATATATATATATATATATATATATATATATATATATATATATAAATTTCCAAGAGGATAGAATCCAGGTAGAACTCAATGTCCAGGTTAGTAATGCAAACCAGACGGAAAATTTTCATACATACATCGGCAGTATGAATTGGCTGGATTTTAAGTTTAGACCATATCGTTTTTTTTTTGTGCGTCATGTCACCACAAATGTATCCACACGTTTCCGGTTTGTGTTTTTTTAATTTTAGTTCAGCGAATCGTTAGTGATTTATGTATCTGAAAATAATTCATATTTATCTGTATCTCACTCACTTAAACCGATATTTAACTCCTCTCTTTAAAACTTCTCTCTGTTAAATTTTAGTCCCCACCTTCACCTTTAGGCCTTCCTCTTCTTTCTTCTGTTACTCTTCTCTCTAAAGCCTTCATACATTTCCCTCTCACACTTGTTTCCCACTCCCACACACACACTATCACTAAAATTTTAATTTTATACCCGGTGTTATATTTTCCGATTTCTTTTTGAATTTGTAAGTCTGATGAATTGGATCGTGATTACGATTCCAATGTAATTAATTATAATCATAATGTAACTATAGCGACAAAGACATTTCGATTTCATTTTTGCCTTGAAAAAGTCGGAAGACGAGACACGTCGGCAAAATCTAAGATTTTTTCTAATTGTCATTTTATACTATATATATATATATATATATATATATATATATATATATATATATATATAATGGACTCTCTCGTCGCAAATGACTAATGAAGGCACAAGGACTCAGTAAGATGAAGATGCAAACTTTTAAACTAGTGGAACATATGGTTGAGCCATTTTGCTCGAGTGGTTGAGGATCAATTATATGTTTCCACCAGTGAACAGCAAGACCTGCTTTATTGAGTGCGACAAAGCCACATTGGCAGGTAAGAGGTTATCATTTAGAGGAGCAGTACGCTGCCAATTTGCACTAATATTTGCACGCAGTTGATCCCGATATTCAAGTCGGCCTCGCTCAAACCTTTCTATAGATGAGAAGCAAGACAGTCGCCATCTAGTAACTGAATCTAGGAATTTAGCTGACGATTTATTAAACTGTGGAGTTGATTTAAGCTTCGGAGCAACACCCATTTGAAAAAAATTATTGAGTTTGTTTCGCTAATTCTGGCTCAAAAGCTGTTTTGTGGAAGAAGCAATGATGGCCAAACTCGATACTCTAGTAAAGAATTCAGACATGTTTGCTAACGATCGACCTACGGTAGGCTTCAAAGTAATTTCTAAAATAATTGTTTATTATTTCTAAATATCCATTGCACTTTTTGTAATCCATATTGTTTTGCCAGCGTACCGAAAAAAGAAAAATCAAAATTTGAAATCCAGACTTCTTTAAGGGAGCTTGCTAGGAGAAAAAACCTCAAGTTGAGCCAGATTGCATGAGGCGTTTTAGCAGCACATGACCGATTTAACGTGTTTGTGTAAATGGTTGGCACAACAGTCATTAGGAAAGATAGCAAAAAGACAAACTTTGCTAAGAGCTTCAAAGGATAGAAAATTCTGGCCATGATCGCCTAAGTTATAAAAGGACATGGCTCGAAGAAGACTTACGGAATCTTACTGCTCACAAGTCAGACATTTTAACCTGGAATTACTCACTCGAGAATGAAACACCATATAGTGTGCTTCTTTATGCTTTGATAGTCGTATTCTGAAATCTGAAGGCGCATTGAGATAGTCAAAGATGCGTTCCAAAA
The DNA here is from genome assembly GCA_963932145.1 of Acanthosepion lycidas. Lineage (NCBI taxonomy): Eukaryota > Metazoa > Mollusca > Cephalopoda > Sepiida > Sepiidae > Acanthosepion > Acanthosepion lycidas. Next base: position 17,882,735 of record OZ010587.1, read on the forward strand.
GCTAAGCAAAGAATTGTTATGTAATATCAGTCCGACTGTGAATGCAGGACAATTAACTCAAAGATGAAGAAGAGACTTGGAGCAACGGAAACGTAGTTCTACAGAAGGATGTTGAGGATACCATAGGACGAACATGTGAGCAACGACGATGTCTTCGAGAAAATGGAAACAAAAAGGAAACTTATACTTAACATCAGAAAGAGGCAGTTGAAATTTCTAGCGTACATAATGAAGAATGAAAGTTTGGAAAATTTGATACTCACAGGAAGGATTAAAGGCAAGAAGGGCAGAGTAAAACAATTTATAACCCTATCTAGCGAGCTTGAGTAAATGGATGTCGGAGAGATGACAAAATTTATTATGTGCTACAAATAAAAGCACATAAAAGAAGTACCGTAATTCCCCATGTATAATACGGCTTTTTTTTCTAAAAAAAATAATAAGCAAAATCAGAGGTGCGTATTATACACAGCTATAAAAAATCTTTAAAAAGTTGCCTTAGAATAAAATAAGAAATATCATAAAACTAAATTAGAGTAATATTATTCTCTGTTTAAAACCATTTTTTTAAATAAGAGTGGGTGACGCTGCCGTAATAAAATTGGAGACGTACAATTTATAGGGTTTGATTACCAAACAAGGGGTGCGTATTATGCATAAGTAGAAGCATTTCCCCACACTTTCAGCACGATTTTAAGTGTGTGTATTATGGACGAGGGTGTATTATACACGAGGAATTACTTTTCTTTTTCATTTTTGAAAATAATTAGAACAATAATGTCAAAATACTGTATATACTTGTGTAGAAATCTAACCCTGCTAGAACAATTACGACTGAGTAGTGAGTTCGATCCTCACTGGGTGCTCCATACTTTCGGCCTTGTGCCACGTTTAAGCTACGCTTAGAAAATCACTATGCTTGTCTAGAAGCTGAATTTATGTATAGTTCGACGCTTGAATTTATTTTGCATGAACTTTAACCCCTCCAGAAATATGTAGTCACCGAAAATGTATGATTTTTAACCTCTTCAAAAAATTAGCCTATTTTTGCGTAAAAAACTGATCTTGAAAACTTGCCCTATACACAATTATATACGGTTAATAAATAATAAAAAATAATATAAAGGATAAATAAATAAAATGATAAAAATAATATAAAAAATAAATTAAATTAAAATTTTTAATTTTTAAAAAATTTAACCCCTAAAATATAAATTAATTAAATGAATAATTATATTTTTCTGATAATACAAACAGTAATGTTTAATATTATAATATAAACTAGTCTAAAATCTAAGAAACTATAAATAGAAACTTTTACTGTATTTATTTAATAAAGATTTTTAATCACAAAATTCCTTTCGATAACTAAAAAGTATGTAATACTCATAATCGAAGTATTTCCGATTAGGTTATGGCACGCCATAACGTCCTTAAGATAGAACAAATTAAAAAGTTCACGACAAAAATAACATTTGTTTAGGTAATTAGTAGTCTAGTAACCAAATGAAGGAACGACAAGAAGAGGAAGAACAAGATTAACATTCGCAGACACTCTGCTAGAGTACTAAAGAATGGTGATGACACAAGATTGATTTGTTTAACGGCATATCAAATCCTTATGGGTTATTTAATGCTGAAATTTAATTTTCTTGGGAGCTTTGAAGTAATAAAAATATGGTATATGTTATTCTGCTTTCACAATTGGAAACATGGTAGCTTTTGTGTATATACATGTTTGTGTGGATATAATTACTAGAGGCGGTGATATGTGTGTTTTATGTTGTAGTTTTGATGAAATTCTATTTTGAAATACAATTTGATTTATTTAACAAATTGTAGGATATCATACTATTTACATTATTCAGACTATTGTCCTCATCACGCTGTCTCCTGAAATACCCACAACAAACATAGCGGACTCGGGATGTGAGTCCACGTAAATATATAAAAAGAAATGACAAGAACGTATATCAATATACAAACAAATGATAATGTATTAACAATAAAAGGTTACAAGTAAAAAAGACACAGATGTGTGTGTGTGTGTGTGTGTGTGCGTGTGTGTGTGTGTGTGTGAAAAGCTTTTTGGGTGCAAAGTATTTGTAGTGAAAAAAGTGTAAATCTCTCGTGAATAATAATACATACACACACACATACGTACGCATATTCACTCGCTACAAATACTTTGCACCCAAAAAGCTTTTCACATTCATTTGACACACACACACATCTTTGTCTTTTTCACTTGTAACCCTTTATTGTTAATACATTATCTTTTGTTTGTACATTTATATAGGTTCTTGTCGTTTCTTTTTATTTATTTACGTGGACTCACATCCCGAGTCCGCTATATTTGACGTGGGTAGTTCAGGAGACAACGTGTTATTCCCAATTTCAAACACCGACGTTTCCAACGCTCGAAACAAGTTGGGAAGCGCTTACAACCGCCCACGATACATGCCTTTAACTATAGATAAAAATTATACGATAAAATATTTTGCTTGCCATTTTTCTTTAAAATTGTATTGCTTGTATTTTTACTATAAAAATGTATTTTATATTTACATATTGTTCTGTTTTCGTTTGTGGTTTCACTATTTGCCCATAGTTGAGACCCTAACAGGTGCTGCCACCTGGGTTCAGAGTAGACTAGGGAACAGCTGTAATTGTTGTATTATGCACCTCAAAACTTCCAATCTCCCGATCAGAGGCATTGCAGCTGGATGTAGTTTATCGTCATACCCAGGACTAACGACACAAGCGCTAAAGACCATCATGGTAGACCATGTTGAAAGTAAGAAATATGTGAGAGGACATGGGGAGTCCTAACGCACTACCTACTTCAGCTGAATCTAGTCTACTATTTTGTAAATAGATATCTGTTAATAAATTTGTTCATCTTATCCTTGAAGATCGAAGTAATTTCTTCGAAACTCGGAGTCGGGAGATAAGTTCTGAACATTTTATTTAAATATATTTGCCGCAAAAGATAAATTATAGGAATTTATAATTATCTGAACAAAATTTAAAAGCCATGTGAATATTTAATTTTATATTTGCTCTGAGTTCAAATCTTCAAAGCTGATGCCTGTACCATAGATGTAGTGCTCAGAATTATTTCAACAAATAAAAACAAAAAATTCATAAGCTTTTCTGGTTCATTGCTTTAAAAGGACAAAAAACGCCCCCAAAAAACATGACGACCCATTAATAGGGGGCATTGACATAAATTGGAACCGCAACTCTGACGCAGCTGCTAAGCATGTTGAAAATATAGAAATTGAGCCGAACTTCAAGAACACCTACACCAATGATTACCAACTTGCGTAGGATGTGCACCCTTCGCCTTACTATACCAACGAGAGCTTAAATTTCATTTTGCATTATTATTTCATAATTAAAATGATCAAAGTATATTACAGAATAAGCTTTCATTCAAATATTTTAGATTTCTGCCTTTCAGTTCTCTATTATATGTTTTCAAACTATATATATTTAATTGTCTTTTTGTTTTTTTTAATTTTTCTCTTTCATGGGCGCCATCGTCTTTGGAGACCAAGTTAATGGCATTTTAAGCCCCCTTCACGTGAAATGCAGTAAAAATTTGAATATGTAAGAATTAAATATTACAGGGGAGCACTAGAATTTGACTGGGAAGCAAAAGAACAGGAGTGATTTTCACAAGCGAAAAATGCGAGAGAGGAAATTTTTAGCATAAAACTTACCGTTATATCTAGCAATTTCAACTCTAGAACAATGAGACCTAGCCGCCAATCTAGTACTGCGCTTAACTTCGTAAAGTCGAGGAACCAAAGAGGAAAGCAGATCATAAAATGTACTATGAACATATTTATAGAAAAATCATAAAGAAGGAACCTTACAACAGTAGAAAGTGACTGAATGCCATGTCAGGACTGATAACATTGCAGATTCTTCTTTGTATTATATCTCTAAATACATGTACATCGTGAATTATTCTAAACGACATTGCTTCAAAAACGGTTACAAGAACGTGTTTCCTGTGAAGAAAAAATCTTAAAACAATGCTGGGATTATCAACTTTTATTATCCTGGTTTCAGGAAACATTGAATACTGCTTCTATATCCGGTCTACTGCTCCTGCTGTACATCTAGATATTTTTGACAAAATCCAAACTAGGATCTTTAATCTAATCGATCCTGACAAGGCACCTTGACTTCAATGACTTTGTCGCCATCATGATTGGCAATTAGGTCCCACCCTTTTACTTTTGAAATAACTAAATGTAACCGCCACTTCTACTCTAACAGTTTATTTTCTCGTACTTCCTGTTGAACTCCAGTCATGGATATGACGATAAACTAGATCCGACTGCAAGGCATCTGATTGGGAGATTGGAGGTTTCTCTGTTTATCTAAGGTCCACTATGACCTGAGGTGGTAGCACCTGTTATGGTCCCAGCTATGGACAAATAGTGAACCTTCAAACACCAAAACCAGTATGAAAGTGTAGGAATCTATTCTTTTAGGAAAAATGACCAACAATAGATTTTATCTGTAGTTGAAGCTATAAAATTGAATACATAATATTTAGATTTCGACATTAAATAACCCATAGAGATGTTGATATGCCGCTAAACAAAATTAGCCAGGCAACCAACATGAAAAAAAACTTGCCTGAAATTAATCCATATAATATCCTACAATTTCTTAAAGAAATGGAACTGTATGCCAAAATGTAACAAAAATACAAAAAAAACGCACAAAAAGCCCCTCTAGAAATTATGTCCAAACAAACATGTATGTCCACAAAATCTGAGTATCACCTACCATGAATTCAATTGTGAAAGCAGAATAACGTATATCATAATTTTATTATTTTAAAGATCCCAAGAAAGTTAAATTTCGACATTAAATAACCCATAAGAATGTTGATATGCCGTTAAACAAATAAAACAAACCAAACTGTGGAAATCCCTTCCGATTTCTTGCTTCCCTGATAACTACAATATTCAAAAATGTACATGCAATTTCAGTCACCATCTCTGTCTTCTTCAATCCTGTTTGTCCTTTCCTTAATCCTCCTCATTCTCAGTTTTCTTACTTTCACTTTCACTTTCACTTTCATTCCCTGTAAGCCCCTGCGTTCTAGTCGCATTACCGCCTTGCTTGGGGTGAAACAATAAAAAAAAAAGAATTCATACATAACCATCCGAACACATCTGGCAAATATTGCGCTCAAACAACGTGATCTATTGATGACAACAAGGGGTCATAGAGTATGAAAGGCAAACAATTAAAATCGTCAAACGAGGCTACGATGTGTTTGTCTTCCCTCACGGGATGCCACTTCAGTGCTGCCGTCAACGAAACAATCAAGAAATATTATCACCGTCAGATTTTGTGCTGTCATCGGGGAAAACAATGAAGACAATGGATTGTTGTCAATTATCAAATGAAGAATCCTTTGTTCATGATTGTTGATTCCTGGAACAACTACTTTCTCTTGGTAAAGCGGTTTCGGTAGCTGTGACGCTTAAGATGATACACGTCCAGATAAAAATTTGACTACTGTACTCACAGAGAACTTCAGAAAATTGTTGTGCTAATACTTTTTCTTAAAATTGAGTATCGCTGAGGTAAACTCTGGCAACGGAATAGAAAAAAAGCACTCAACGATGACCATATTTTCAAGAAGCTGTCAAGGATTTTTATGGGGTGTTATATTTTTATGGGATGTTATATTTTCATGGGATGTTATATTTTTATGGGATGCTAAGCATAAAACAAAGTAAACGCCGTTAATTTTATGGATTTTTATCAAATGGTATTGTCAGCAAAATTAAAGAAACAAGAATATTTTTCACAAAATATTTAATGATCGCTGAATTCCAGGTACTGAAAGCTTCGATGTGCGGGTGGTGTAATAGATAAAGGCTCGGAATTGTTAGTCAGAGATCCGAGTTCCAATTCTCGTTGAGTTCGTTATATTCACTTGCGCACAAATACCTTCTCCCCTTGCTGTGGGTTAATTAGTAAGAATTGTATCATTAAAACAATATTATTACCCCAACCAAAAATCTTAAAATCTAAAAGTATATTATGGCGTTAAATAACCTACAAAGGGATGATAATGGTAAAGAACCTATCAGCCAATCAATATATCACACATTATGAGTTTATCCGGTTAAAAGTGATGGTTTCTACATACACAAACATTTCACCGGGATAAAAACCACTAAAACGGAACGGGTTACGAAGAGTGAAAGAAACTGAGAAAACACTACTGAAAAGAAAGGACAGTAAAAACCAGGTTTCAACAAGATAGATGACCACTGCGGTTGCATATATATATATATATATATATATATATATATATATATATATATATATATATATAAAACAGGTAAAAAATCCGTTGGTATATAATCCAAGTGGTTCCTAATAATATAAAATATTAAAACTTATCCACAAAGAGTTCAATGTATTTATAACGGAGCATATAAATTACATCATATTCGACATTCGTCGTCGGTTGAAATAGACTATACCCATGAGGTAATTTTTGATTTCTCTGTTGTGCAATATATATATATATATATATATATATATATATATATATATATATATATATATATATATATATTCATGAATCATTCATACAAAAAACAAATATAGAGGTTAATGATTTAAATGGTGAGAATACATCGTCGCAAACAATATAAATAAGATACATCAACCCCGAACCTGTATATGAATGATATGATCCCCGTTTATAAATTCCAGTTGCATACGGTCTTTTTAATTTTTTACAAGCTTTCGTCTGTTCCTACAGACATCATCAGGTATGGCAGTAGATTTTGTTCTTATTTTTACTTCTCAGTAATAAGAGGACAACGAAAATAGAGATGTAATCCGAAAAAATGCTATGAGAAATGTGTTATTGTTTTGGAACGTGCGGTCGCAACGCTGAGTTTGAATTTAAATTTTAAGTTTATGGGTTTTTGTACAAATATAGCAATAAGAGAATTCTTTTTTGCGCATTGGATCAGTTATTTTAATTTCAATTAAAAGGTGCAATTATAATTTATAAATTCATGAATCATTCATACAAAATTCAAATATACAGGTTAATGGTTAAATGGCGAGATGTATTCTCGCCATTTAAATCATTAACCTCTATATTTGTTTTTTTATGAATGATTCATGAATTTATAAATTATAATTGAACCTTTTAATTGAAATATATATATATATATATATATATTATCAATGATATATATATATATATATATATATATATATCATTGATTATCCTAGTCAATGAAATATACACACTCTCACACACGCACACACGCACATGCACACACACACATATATATATATATATATTATTTCTAATTTATTTTCTGCAAACGTTATTTTTTATGGATACTCATATTCAAGTAGGAGCTCTGTTTTTTTAATTAAACAATAATTTTATCCAACTACATCTACCGGCCTGACTATTCGAGAAATCTATTCAGACCTGTAGATCTAGTTGGGTAAAAATATTGTTTAATTAAATATATATATATAACACTTCCTTGTTTCCTACCTAGTTTGGGGGCCTTTTTTACATGTGGTTGAGGTTATTATATTTGTATTATCAACGAGTATGTTACGGATGGAGTTTGGTAAGGTCTCCATGTGTATTTAAATGAGATCTAACTGAGCTATGGTCAAAGAGATGTAACGTGAGTCTTCTTGTTAGGCATGTTGTAGTATATCCTATACAACTATTCATGAATTTAGATTGATCAGGAACACAGTTCCTTAAAGAATATGTGAATTCGGAAATAAGAGGATTTTTACGTATTTGTACGGAGCATTATTAATAAATAAATAAAACAAACAAACAAACGAACATTCAATAAAATCAATTATGAACACGGCCACAATTTAATGTTCGTGTTTGGAAAATAAAACATTCATATAATTCTAGATACATGAAACATAAAATAATCCATGCACTTAGTTAAAAGTAAAAATAAAATCCTAAAATTCTATCCGAAAACGCTCGGACATACAGAATATTCGGAAATTTCTACATGATTTATGTGCAGAAAAGAAGAAAATTATGGGAACACAATAAAAACTAAATAAAAACTTAACCAAAGTAACTTGTTAGTCGTTTTTAATGAAACTTGTATAAAAGAGGGATTGCTGTCCAAATACACAATTATATATATATATATATATATATATATATATATATATATAACACTTCCTTGTTGTCTAGTTGGTTTTAACGCCAAAAGAGAATCTGTATTATTAAATATACTGCTAATTAGGAAAAGACGAAAGAACAAAAACACCAGGCACAATGTTAACAATCGATATGGCCAGAATTTAGGAGTTATTTGGTATATTTTGAGAAGGTGTCTCTCTTTGTTTTTGTTTCTCCCAAAATACCTTGGACCGTCGACAAATAATGGTCTGCGTTGGAGCGTCGACAAATAATGTCTAGCCTCAGAGCTGATGATTACTTTGTTGCTCGTCTGTTAATGGAATTTTTGTGGCACCAAGGGACGAAATCACTTGCCACTATCACACACACAAACAACTAATCGAACCTGAAATGCTATTGGTAAAATATCGAATTTTTCGCACTTTAACCAACAACGACGGACGCCGATTGCGTTGTGACTATAAGTAAAACTAGTCTCGCCGATTAGTAATAGGTGAGATAGATCCACACCGGGCGCCCAACAGCTGTGGTATTCAATTGTTCGAATGTAAGATTAGTAGATATCAAAAAAAAAAGAAACATTGTCTGCATTAGCGGGAGAGTTATCAATTAGTGAAGTTAGTTTGGCTCTCAATAGATGCCTGTGAATTGTGACATTTTGCAAGATTACAATTTATTAAAACAGTTTGTTTGCGGTCAAGTTACGTTGAATGCATCAGAGCAGTTGAGCAACAATATTCTATGCAGTACATTAAATGGGTGACCGTATAGATACAACATAACACATGTATGCTAAATGCTACAATGCATATTAAATGTTAATTCCTAGTTTGGCACAGCACTTATTGTTAAATGCTTTTAAGTACATCTTATTAGAATAATTATATTCCGAAATCACTTTCAGTTTCTCTCGGAGATAAAAAAAAAAAAAAAGTATCTGGAAACTAAAAATGATTCAAGTCATCAATAATTTTTGTTCTGTCAGATTCGACATGACATCAAATTCTAGTTCTACTGTTTCATCAAAAGAGTCCAGTACATAGAGACGGGTGACAATATTATCAGAAGAGGCCACTGTGTGGGGATTAATTACTATGTTACCACAAGTGTCCACTACATAGAGATTAATTACTATGTTATCAGACGTGTCCCCTACATAGAGATTAATTAGTATCTTCCCAGAAGTGTCTACTACATAGACATGGGCGAAATGTCCACAAATGTCCACAACATAGAGATTAATTACTATGTTAGCAGAAGTATCCACTACAGAGAGACTAATTAATATATTACCAGAAGTGTCCACAAGATAGAAATGGACGACAGTATTACCAGAAGTGTCCAATACTTAAAAATTAATTACTATCTTAGAAGACGTGTCCTTTATACAGAGATTAATTACTATGTTACCAGATGTGAGCAATACAGAAATATGGGGGACTATATTACGAGAAGTGTCCCCTACATAGAGATTAATTACTATGTTACCAGATGTGTCCACTTCATAGATATTAATTACTATGTTATGTTATCAGAAGTTTCTACTACATAGCGATGGGCGATTATATTTTCAGAAGTGTCCACTACAGAAGGATTAATTTTTATGTTACCAGAACTCTCCGTTATATAGAGATTAATGTTTCCAGAAGTGTCCATTACATAGAGATTAATTACAATCTTACCAAATGTGTCCACTATACAGAGATGAATTACTATCTTACCAGAAGTGTCTACTAGATAGATAAGGTCGACTATTTTTCTAGAATTGACCTCTACATAGTGATTAATTATTATGTTATCAGAAATGTCCACTATAGGGAGATTAATTACTATGATATCAGACGTGTTTACTATATACAGATTAATTACTATGTTGCCGGAAGTGTCTACTACATAGATATGGGCGACTATATTTCCAGTAATGTCATAGAGATTAATTACTATGTTACTAGAAGTGCCCACTATATAGAGATTAATTACTAGAAGTTTCACTACAGAGAGTTTAATTACTATTACTGGACGAATCTACTACAGAGAGACAAATTACTATGTTACTAGAATTGTCCACTACAGAGAGATGGGGGACTATATTTCCAGAAGTGCCCGGTACATAGAGATTAATTACTCTGTTATCAGAAGTGTCCACTACATAGAGATTGATTACTATATTACCAGAACTATCCAATACATAGAGATGGGTGACTATGTTGCCAGAATTGTCCACTACATAAAGATTAATTACTATTTTACCAAAAGTGTCTCCTACATAGCAATGGGCAATTAAATTTCCAGAAGTGTCCACTACAGAGAGATTGATTACTATGTTACTAGAAATATCCACTACATAGATATTAATTACTATGTTAGAAGATGTGTCCACTACAGAGAGATTAATTACTATGTTACCAGAAGTGTCCACTTGGGCGACTCTGTTACCAGAAGTGTCCACTAGATGGAGATGGGCGCCTATATTACCAGATGTACCCACTACATAGATATTAATTACTATGTTACCAGAAGTGTCTACTACATAAATATGGGCGATTATATTTTCAGACGTGTCCACTACATAGTGTTACCAGAAGTGTCCACTACATAGAGATTAATTACCAGACGTATCCATTACATAGAGATGGGCGACACTATTAGAGGAAGTATCCACTACAGAAAGATTGCCAACTATGCTACAATACGTGTCCACAACATAGAGATGTGCAGCTGTTACCAGAGGTGGCCACTATATAGAGATGGGTGATTATGTCACCAGAAGTGTCCACTAGATAGAGATGGCAGACTGTGTTTCCAGAAATTGATGAGATGTGCGACTATATTCCGAGAAGTGTCCACTACATAGAGATGGGCCACTATGTTACCAGAAGTGTCCACTACACAGATGTGAGGATGTTTTACCATAAGTGTCCACTGCATAGAGATGGGCGGCTATATTCCGAGAAGTGTCCACTACAAAGAGATGGGCCACTATGTTACCAGAAGTGTCCACTACACAGATGTGAGACTGTGTTAACGGAAGAGTCCACTGCATAGAGATGGGTGTCAATGTCATCAGAAGTGACCACTGTATATAGGATGACTATGCTACCAGAATTTACCCATCTTTGGGAAGTAAACTCTTCTTGAGTACATAGACGCATTACACGAGAATATATATACAACCCTTAACTAATACGTTACGGTTCTTGAAAAGACGCTGTCGGAATGGAACTTTTATCATATAAATGGCATTCAGAAAGAATAAGGATGATTCCAACTTGTGGATGTGGCGTGTCGAGTTTGGGCTGTAAAGGATCTAATCTAGTGAAATTGAAGAATGGAAATCTGCAAAACTTTTGCCAATTTTAAATAGCGACAGTTTAGAGATAGGTTTCGTAAATGGAGAAGGGGATGTAGGTTAGAAACCAAGTCATCACCCACAAGACCGCGGAAGCGAGTTTGGAACTATGTCGAATCTGAAAAGTGAAGATTGTGCAGCTCACGCCCAGATATATTCGCAAGTCTCCATTTTTGGTTTTATTCGAGTCTTGTAAAGAGAAGCTATGCACTTCTTTGAATGAACAGGAAACTGACATTTTTTTTCCGCTTTCTTTAGCAATGGATCGTAAATAAAGGTTCCATTTGAGGTTAAGAAACTGGATTTCGAATGCTGATTTTCAAAGTAAGCAGGCTTCCTCTCATTAGATGAATTATCTAATTCCATTTTTCTCTTCAATTCCTTCTACCAATTTCCGGTATATACAAACACTACTTGGCCTTGGTTACACAAAAACGTATCGATTTGTACTCGGTGACAAGGTTTACTGGCAAAATGCAAGGAAATCCTATTAAATCCAGGATAATTTCTGATAGTAATATTCTGCTAAAATTAAGTATGGCTGTCAGTTTTTTCTTCAAGTGACACATTACAGATCTACATAAGGAACTGCATTCAGACTCCACCCTTCGACAACAACAAGGTGATTGAACAAAACCCAATCTTGGAAAAGTCGCTAAGAGATATCATTTAGGTTAATTGCATTTTAGTGAATAGAATTCTCAAAGTACATAACTTTCTCGAAGTATTACAGATATTTACTTAGCCTACCCGTCGGCTTACGGCCACATCACGTTGAAACACCGGTCCCCGTACGATAACCGTAGTTAAGCAACGTCGAGCCTGGTCAGTACCTAGATGGGTGAGCACTTGGGAATGACAGCTTCTGTAAGCTTGTATGTACGGGTACTGTAATAGATAATGGCTCGGAACTGTTAATCGGAGAGCCGTGTTCCAATTCCGGCTTGTTTCGTTATATTCACTTACGCGCCAATAGCATTGGGAAAGGCATGAAACCACCTCTTCCCACCCAGCTATTGATTAATTAGTAAACTATTATTATCGTAAGAAAAATTATATAAAAATATTTAGATTTCAGCATTAAATAACCCATAGAGTTTGATATACTGCTAAGCAAGAAAAAAAAAAAAAAAAAAAATAGCTTACTCGTCTGACTGGAAGAGATAGATAGATAGATAGATAGATAGATAGATAGATAGATAGATAGATAGCATCCATACTATTATAACAGACTTCTTCATTTTATTTAAAAAAAAAAACTCTGATCAGCTAATTACGAAATATATCTGTGCGTATCTTTTTTTTATTTTTTTCTAAATATTATTATTAACAAATACCAAAACAAAAATCTTGTGTGAAACAAATCTTTTTTCACTGAATGGAAACGACACCTCCTGTCGACATTTATGAAGCTAAAAAAATGAATGATGAAAAGTATTCTTGCTGTTGGTTTCTCGTTGGGATTCTTTCTTTATTTCGTACCTTTTCTTTCCATTGACGTACGAAGCTTGTTGTTCGGTTCCCATTATGCCGCATGACACAATTCGTTCGCGGATGGATACGTCTAGAAAATCCACAAAATCGTGCTGTGAACGTTCAGTATGAAACCGTCACGTTTGAAATGCCGTAAGGACAGATATGTTAATTAAATTCTAATTTATTTTCGTTTGGATTTTTTTCCTTTATTTTTATTTATATATTTTGTTTTTTGTTTTCTTTTGGTTCGTATGTGTGGAGAGGGTGAATTTTTTTTCTTTAATGTTGATTGGCATATTGACTTTTTTTCTGAAAATGCTTTTTTCCCAAAGAAAGCGTACATATGAACGTGTGTTTCCTTTCATTAAAGTCGTCCATGTTGTATTAATTTCCTTGTCATTACTATTCTTTTTATTTTGCCTTCGAATTGATTCAGCTTTCGTTTATTCTAATTAAATCAATGAATGACATTCGAAGGAAGCCTTTTCTCTTCTTTTTTTCCTGAAGGTAATTAATATGTTAACGTCGGGACAAAAAGATTTTCCTTTCTTTCATCTTTACTGTTCCTAACATGTTTCAACCAATATACTTTCCGACCTTCTAATAATATCATGAAATCTTATATAGAGTATCAATGGCAGAACATGTGAGAAGGGAGCCGACGCCCCGGAATGCACCGTCATGGGGCTCAAAATCACTTGGTGATTGGAAAGTTTATTGCCGGGACAGGGAGTGAATTGCAAGCGAAATGTTCCACTTCCAATATTTCTACCCCAAAAAAATGTGTAAATATCTCGCCTAACTGATTAGACCCAAGCTGACCAAACATTTAAATGTGGTGAAAAATTAAGACCACGTTACGTTAGGCTAGGACAAGTTTTAACATATTTATCGGTGAAAATTTCGGCAAATTAATTCAAAAAGTGCTGAAAGAGGACCTAAAATTTCCTCCTTTTTATTTATTTTAATATCCTTGTGACTGTGAGAAGATATTTTATTTCATTAACGATGCGCCATGAATTATTTTGGCGACAGCAGTCAATAATTCTTCGAAATGCGCAATGGAGACGGAAGTGTATGCCGGCCAAAACGTGAAATGTGTTAAAAAAAACAACAAAGAATGCTGTTTAATTCTGTTTTCCCTCGGTTGAGATCAGATTAATCAATATTAATGTTTTGAGATGTATTCTTTGGATGATAAACCCAGCGTTTCTTTGTAAAATAATAATAATAATTTTTCTCCTCGCCTCTATTGGTAGATCACAGCATCTCAGTGGTAAGTACCGCCACTAATTTTCGATACCTTTGGTTAGAGATGAATTTTTAAAAATGAAAAATCATTCTTGAAGCTTCTTTTTAGCTTTAATTGAAAGATAATGATTCAATTTGCTATTTCCAGTGTTCTGCCTTATTTTAAATAGAAATTTATATTGATTGGAATCTCAACTTTTTGGTCGCTTTCAGAAAATCATTTAAAATCGGCCATTTTTGACACATTGATAAACAAAAGTTAATTCTCTTTAATAAAAAGTCTTCCAAATATAAAATATACTTTTCTGAACTTTATCTGAGGAATATTAGCTGATTTAAAGTATAATCAATCTGATTTGAAAAAATATTATTTACTTTTAGTTTAAAATAACAGAGAAATGGATTTTTAAAACAAACTGTAACGGTGATTACGCGCTCACTAGTAGATCACTTAACAGACACTGATAAGGTGTTGACATGTTTATTGTTGTTCTGTCGAGACTTTATCTGTTAAAAGATAATTTAAGAAAATGACGGGTGAGCGCCTTTTTTATATAATTTTAAGTACAATGTTTGAAAATATTCTCCGTAATCTAATTTTAGGAATATTGAAATTACTTTAGTCATCGTTCTTATTTTCTGATAATGTCATGTATGGTCGACCATACTTTCAAACAGGGGCACGTTACGTAATATTTTATATACATAAAAAAAAACTAAAAATTATTTTTAAAATCTTGGAGTAAAATACTTTGTATTAAGATTTTAAATTTTTGATTAGTAAATATAGTTTTCACATAATAACAATATCACATAACCGGATTGAAGTAATGCAGAATTTTAAAAGATTTAATATATTATAAATTATTATAATTAAAATTTAAAATAAAATGAAAACAGTTTCTGTAAAAATTCATTATTCATCGAATTTTTTTCTCTGGACAACAGTGAACTTAATAAATCATATTAATACAA
Source organism: Acanthosepion lycidas (assembly GCA_963932145.1). Classification (NCBI taxonomy): domain Eukaryota; kingdom Metazoa; phylum Mollusca; class Cephalopoda; order Sepiida; family Sepiidae; genus Acanthosepion; species Acanthosepion lycidas. The sequence continues at coordinate 17,897,998 of OZ010587.1, forward strand.
GCAATTAAAAACTTTTCTAATTAAATAATATCAGTCTTGTTGATTTATTTTTTTTATTATTTTACAATTCGTAGCAGATTTTCGGGAAATGAGTAGAAGTAAAAATCGTTGTTTACATTCTCTAACGAGTTCTGCTTTTAAGTAATAAAAAAGATTTTATTAAATTAAAATTTAATTTCTCGAAATTTCATGAAATTAAGTGTGGGGTAACATATATATATTACCAAGATTTTCTAAAAAAATTCAAAAATAATTTCATTCATTTGTGAATAAGTTGTGAAAGTTTCATTAAAATCCGACAATTATTTGATTTTTGCAAGAATTTCGAAATCAATGAGTTTTTTTACCTGAAAAAGGCACTAAAACACTAATCGTAAATATTACGCCAACCGTTGACGGGAAAAAAAAAAAAAAAAAAAAAAAAACATGATTTTTAACCAAAATTTCGAACGTCCTAAAAATGATTTAAAAAATTAATAAAATACTTTCGTTTTTCCTCTTAAACATTTTGACGATAGACCCCTTTGTTTTTATTAAGTTTGGGGCCTTTTTCATCGTTGTGCTGTTTTTTCAGCGAAAAAAATGGAGGTAGTTATATAAAAGATTTAGACAATGATCTTATTATAACTCACTGCCGGATATAACGTGCTTTTTATTCTCTTATACAAAGTTTTGATGCGAAAATATTCACGAGTTTTATGGCACAATTTTCGTTGTTTTTAGCGATGGCAAAAGCTTTGCAGGGTGTTTTTTATTGCCTTCGCTGGAATAATAATGTTATTATTATCATTATATGATTATACTAAGCCGAGAAATTAAATGAATGTCTTTGAAGTTTATTACGGAAAGCCTGCTGAGAATATATGGAAATGATTTATTGAAACATATATATGTATTTGGCTGTTGAGTTAGGATAGATTCTGATATTGACCACTTTTTTTATTTCAGTCTTCAAGGTCGATTGACAATAAACACCGGTATGAGAAAAAGAAAGCCTCACGATCTTTATATATCTGAGTGGGACAGTTATACTTTTATTTATTTCTAATTTCAGGCAGAAGTTTTAAGAATGGAGCGACATGGGCAACAAAGGAAGAAAGAATCTTTTACGGGAGAGATCTAGCCAAATTATGAAAGGGTTTGTAAAAATGTCACGTCCAGATGGAGATGGTGAGAATCGCACTGTTTCTCCGCTTTTTCTTGCTACACAGGCACAGCACCAAGGTCAGTGATGCAATCGTCATCTTCACCAGTGCTGCCAACACCAACAGCATCTTTAGCACCACTGCCCCTACCATTGAAGGCAAAGCAAATGATGGGTGGGTGATTCCGATCAGATTCATCTTCGTTTTTTTTGCGAATCATGAACAATGGGATTAAACTAAATATGCAGCATTAACCAAGAAAGAAGTTGCTTAAATTTTGACGTAAATTGCGATAAACCATAAATTTTTGATAATCTCTAAATGTTGAAGATAGACGCTAAAGCTTTTCAGAACAAAGACGGTCCTTTCAAATTTACAAAGAATAAGAACGTTATTGAGAGCCGACGAGTCGAAAAAGCAATCAGAAGGGAAAACGATCCCAAAACATGCGCGTGTCAACCGCAGCTTCACAAATTACTGGTTTCAAAGAAAACTACAGGATGGGTCTACGATTCTGCATAATTGGTTATTGTACTCTAATAAAAATGGTACACTGTATTGTTTTTATTGTTTATTGTTTACAAAAGCCCAGTCAACTAAAGCATGGTATTTAAAAAATCTTGTGGATTTCGAAAATGAAAAAAATGCAACAAAAGAATGCAAGAACCTGAATATGGCACTCGTCACTGTGCGTCATTTATTGCATGGAAAGACTTTGCGAGACAGATATCAGAAGTTTTTACGATTGACAGAGTAACACTGAAGCATATAGAGTACCAGAAGCAATTGTGGAAGGATCTGCTCATGCGTTTTGGGGATTGTATCAAGTGGCGACACAACATCTGGCATTTTGTGGAGACCGAGAAGTCATTGGATTAAGTAATAATCCCGATAATTTTATTGCACTCGTTAACCTACTTAGCAAGTACGACCCTCTGTTGTAATGTCATTGGGATTATGTCAAATCACATGCACATTCTGCAACATTTTTGTCTGGCAAGATACAGAATGAATTCACTGAGCTGCTATTTATCGTACAGAAAGTCAAAAGAAGCAGATACTTTGGGATTATGTTCCAGACAACTTCTGTCGTTTCTCACAGTGAACAAATGTCTTAAATTTGTCGATGTTGACAACGAATCTAAAACTGCTGTCAAGGAAGTGTTCATTGATTTTATTAAAATACATGAAAATGATGCCGAGGCTGTTCCAGAAGAAATTACCTCAAAATTGGAAAGAGATGGTCTTGATTTGAACGACTGTCGTAGACAGACGTAAGACAATGCTGCAACAATGACTGGAAAGGTGCCCAGTGTGCAGAGAAAGCTGATAGCAATATTTGTGAACTGTGACAACCATTCTTTGAATCTTGTAGGAGTGCATGCAGCACCAGAATACGTGTTTGTTATATCATTTTTTGGAGTTCTTGATTCATTGTACAATTTTTTCTCCAGCTCAGCAATGCGATGGGAACAAATGAAGACAATAGGGGAGGTTGTAAAGTGTTCCCCTTTATACAAGATTGAGTGCTAGGCGCGATGCTGTTCACGTTATAAAAACTAATTTCGGTGACGTGGCTAAATTATTGGAGGATATGGCATTGTGACACTTCAGTATCAGTTGACACAAGAAGCAACGCCAGCTGCTTGCTGCACATCATACAAACTTCCAGCTTTCTAACTATGCTGCCGTTCTGGGATGACGTCCTGATTTCCATTGACCGATTACAGAAGAGACTTCAGTGCCCTAGACTGAACTTCAGTGAATCTCGAGCTGACATTCAAAGTCTGCAACAAGCTATTATGAGTAAATGGAATTCTCTTTGTAAGCATTCAATTGCAAAAGGCAATGGAAATTGCTTAGAATGAGGTATTGACGTTGGTCAAGAGAGAACAGTGCGTTGTAAAAAAAAAAAGACCTCTAAATTCGGATGTTACCTTGCAGGTAGTACTGGACAAGTTAAATACAGAAAGGAATGATCGATTTGTTTGATTTAGTTACATGGGAAATTTTGGTTCTTTGTTTCTAACTAAATTTTCTTGTTTCTTAATACTTGTCTTAGCTTTTGGGAGGCATCTTTCGCTAAAACATTCCTTGAGGAACAGTTATGTTCTATGCGTGATACAAGCTTAGGCAATCATGTATCTTTCAATACATCACTGACGAGGCAGATTTTTTCCGCAGTAGGTTGCCATTTCTTTCTGCGGTAGACCAGTTGCCATCCAAGGCGATCTGTTCTGCTATTTACCCATAGCCGGGGTGGGGAGAAGAAGAGGATTCATACCTTTCCCAAACGTATTAAATGAATGTAATGGATTCGACTTGAATTCGAACTCCGCTCTCCGATTTCTCAATCCGAACCTCCTTCCTTGTAAACACTTACCGGATATTTGAACACAAATTCGTAGTTCGAATATTTGGCTTTCTCTTTCCAACAACCATACTTTTTTTCTTTTCTTACAGTTGAGGTTTAGTCCATTCTTCTAGCTTTCCTTCACTATCCTCTCTAGGTGCTTCTGTAGTTTTCTTTCTGTGTCAGCGATCACAGTCTTATCTGGGTATCTGGGTATCTTATATTGTTAAGATTCCCTCCCACATCGATGGTAAATCCTGGTAGGGTTTCCAGCTTTTGGGGATAGTCTCTAGGTTAATTGCTTTTTTCGTGAATTGAAGCTCCAAAGTACATAACTATCTCGGTGTATTACACATCTATGAAAATGTCTTTATTTCTTCTTTCCTACCGACTCTCCATCTTGTATATTAGTCAGACGTCCTGTAACGAAATAGTCCCATATTTGTCCTCATCTTTCTTCTTATCACATCCTCTGGCTTTTATCAGATGCGTGTCAAACCGGATTCCTTTTATGGTATTACCGAAATTAACACTTTATTTAGTCTACGGGGATGGATTCTTCTCGAGAACAATTCCCTACACCATACCCGGATCGACAAGCACCTGATGAAGGCCGGAAGGTAAAACGACCGAAACGGTGTGATAAATATGAGGACAATAGTCATCGTATGAAAGTTTTCTTCCCTTTTTTTATGTTTTTTCTTGTTTTTATGGAAACACGTCAATCAAAATATTTCTTCTACCTTTTTTATTTTTTATTTAATTTATTTTTTTTATTTTTTGTGCTGTTGTAGAAGTTAAACAAATCTGACAAGAAGATACATCCTTGTCTTACACCCGTTTCTACTTTTGTGTACTTATCCAATCCGTTTTCTATCCGTGTACAAGTGTTTTGCTCCCAGTGAGGTTATTCTAAGATCCTTCCTGAGTTGATCGAGTTTTCCTAAAAGTTCAAGCAGATCTTTGTGCCTTATCTTTCAGAATGTTTTTACGTAATCTATCAGGATATGGAATTAGTAAATACTAAACACTTTCAGTATCTCGGTGTATGGATCAGTTATGACAACATTATTATAGGAGATAAGATCAGTGGTTTAAAATGACTTGAATGAAACCAATAGGTCTTAGAAAGGACCATGCTTCTTCGAACTTTGTGGGCTGGTGCTACAGAATCACTTACAAAGGACTGTACTAAATAACAGAAGACTTTCAACAACAGCAAAAACTAAAACTTAACCATACAATAAATGGCATAAGCACATGTGAGCCGATGTGAGCCAGTCACGCACAACACAGACATAAGCGTACGTATTATGCACACACATGCAATGTCATACGAAGACAGAATACGAGCGACAGAGAATTAGCTTTTCTTGTATAATTTAGATTAATTTCTGTTTTGTTAAGGTTTATTTGAAAAGAGCTTTTCAAATACAGATTCGCTATGTCAGACCTACAAACATCAAAAAAAAAAGGATCCGCTGAATTTTATTAAAAGAAAAAAAACACAATGTAGTCCGACCGTAGTTGGGATCTCAGGCTCATTGTAAACACTCCACCATCCTTTCCTTAGCTGCATAATGTGTGGTTCGCTGGGGCTACGTACAGTTTTAATTTCAAAGTTGTCCTTCTACTAGACTGGTTGCTAACAAAGGCTACAGAACCCGCCCTGTCCTACTATTTCACCCAATGACAAAGAGATGGATTCATGCCTTTACAAAAGATATTTGCGCATAATTAAAGATAACAAACTCGACGGGAATTCGAACTCGGCTCTGTGATTTCTAATTTTATTTATTGTATCACCCGCAGTTTTGAGGGTCGTGGAACCACACCTCTTAATTGCTGGTGTTCCCAGGTCCACACTGATCCGGGATGGTAGCATTTGTTAGGATCCCAGCTATGGGCAAATAGTTAACCCCCAAACTGAGGTCAAAACACTAACGTGTAAAAATAGGCTTTAATGCCAGAAATACTTAAAATTATTATCAGCAATACATTTTTGAAGGAAAACAATATTACCAGCTATACATTTTTGAAAAAAAATATTACCAGCAATAAAATTTTGTCAGCATTAAATAACCCGTTGAGGTTGATATGCCGTAAACCAAACCAAACCAATTTTTGTCGTTGTTATCACAACGTTTCGGACGATTTACGCTCCGGCCTTCATCAGGTAGCATGTGATAAAATCTAAAGAATAATAATCTTGAGAAAGAGAAAAACTTTCTGCGATTCATTGTTACAGATTTCAAATTGCTAAAACAATGCTGCAAATGCTAAAAGAATAAATAAAACAACCAAGAATTAATAATGTCATTTAATAAGTCTAGCTTACTATAAAAAAATGTTTGTATTCCGAAAAATTCCAAGTCATTTCGAAATTTAATTAATTTGTCACGAAGAGCAACATCGCGAAGCGTTGGGGAAATTGCAAATCTCGATATTTAGTAATCATAGTTTTTTACGGCAAAATGTAAAATAAGGACAGAAAGATTGTGCTGCGCCAAACGTCTAAGTGAAGAGGGCCTTCGTTTATCCCTTGAATATCAGAATTCAACATTCTTGATTTTTCTTGGGTTGGAGTGGAAAAATGAAGCTATATCTCCAAGAGGGTCAGTTTGGGCAGCACAGAGCCAGGTGAAAAGCATTAGGGGTAACAATGTAGTATTTACACTATTTACATTGGTCGGACTGTTATCCTCATGTTTATTATCATATTCACGACGCTTCGGCTGCTGTTCGCTCCGGCCTTTTTCAGGTGATATCACCTGAAGACGACCGGAAACGTCGTAAATATGAGAATAAACACGAGGACAACAGTCCAAATGTAAGTAGTGTAATTAGCTGCAATAGCTCATCGCAGAAATTTGGAGAGATCCTGAAGAAACTCGGTGCGTATAACGGCCGAAATGTCGTGAATATGGCAATAAAGATGAGGACAACAGTCCGAAAGATGTAAATACTATAAATAGTTACATTTCAGAAATATAGACAGATGTTAAAATGTTGATGTTGCACTAATTTTTTATGAGTGGGATTTGAGTGCTTTTTTACCTTGAAAATCAGCATTCGATACTCTGGCTTTTTCGTACTTTTGAAATTATTTTAATTACAAAAAAAAAATTAATTTGGCGAAAATGATAATTTAACAGAAATTGAACAGAGTAAAATTTGCGAAATTTTGCGATAATTAATTCATTTTATATAATTTAAAACATAATTTTTATTCCACTTTTTTCATCTTTTCTTAAGCATTCCCACCTACTGTGTTGAGAATTTTAATAATTAATGATTCAATTAGTATAACTCCTTCAAGTCACAGTCCTACAAACTTATGCAATTAAACATTTAAACAATACCAGTGCCCTGTTACACAAGGAACAGGCTTCTTGTTTCGCAAATGATCTCTAAGAAAAGATTAATCGCAGGTGTTCGGTTCTCAGTTAATAGTTAATGTCTACGTAGAAATCAAAGTGAAATTACTGCTTGTCAACAGGACAACGTTTGGAATATAGAAATTATTGGGTTATTTTTATTAGGTTCAGTTGATCATTATTATGTCATTCTTGCAAAGTGAATTCGTGAAAGGCCTGAAGCTTCTGGAAGAGAGAAACTATCTGTTCACCAATAAATACTAAACCATATAAATATTTAATAAGCTTATTTCAAGAAGAGCATCAGCTTCAAACATTAAACTCGTTGCGTCTTTCGGGATAAGGTTCTCGGCTTATATGAAGTACAAAGACTACATTGAATCCTTTTCTAGGTCTGCTGCTAAGAAAGTTGGTTCACTATATCGTGCTAGTTAATTTTTCTTTCCAGTATCTATCTTAAATATTCATATATCTACCATTCGTCATTGCTTTGAATGTTGCTGCCACAACCGGTCTGGTCCTCTTGCTATATATTTAGAGATTCTTTACCAAGCACGACACATGGAACCAACTTTCCTAGCATCAGACTTAGCAATCGATTCAATATAATAGTTGGTCGCAAAGCGTTTCGCATCGCTTTCAAAAAACTGTTCAACACGCGTCAAGTTGGATTTGGTCGAGATCAAAACAAGCAAATAAAATGCGCGCAACATCACGACCTAACATGCGCAAGTGAGATATTTGCGTGGTCGTCTATAACGATTTTTACGAGCAAACGCGTTCAATAACGGCAAACGCGTTCAGAAAACATTAATTGCAGATAGATTTTACTTAAAGGAACGATTAATTAGCTTATCTTCATACTCTGCCTGGTGGAAAACGCTGCTGGTGGCGCCAGGGGTGGCGGTCCCGCCATAGCTACCGAAACCGTGATATCACCCCTGGTCGGCGGCTGATGAAGACAGGGTATCGAACGTGTTAACACACGTTGTATGCTAATAAAAAATAATCTTTCTCTTTCATGTCAACGGAAAACGTTAGTCATAGATGGCGCAATAAGTCACTCTCTTGGAGGTTAGCATCAGCCATACTGATAGAAGGCAGAAATGGTTCCCTCAGACGATTAAAAGAAAACATCTTCGTTTTGGAGCGTTGAAATTAACAAGCTATTATTTGCCCCATTTAGCATCAGCCGTACTGATGGAAGGCAGAAATGGTTCTCTCCGACGATTAAAAGAAAACATCTTCGTTTTGGAGCGTTGAAATTAACAAACCACTAACCAATTTAACCAAGCCAGTTAAACAATTTAACCTTATCGAACCGCTCAGATTTACTATTAAAACAATAGTAAATAGTTTTTTCATCAGCATAGATACTAAACTGAGGACTGGTGCTATCAGGAAAGTCGTTCGTGAAAATTAGGAACAGCACGGATCTAAGGGTAGAGCCCTGGCGAATACCTGCATTAATGTAAAAAGATCGAGAAGAGTGGTCATTCAAAACATATTCATTTCGCGATTCGATAAGAAAGACTGAATCAGTTCAAAAATTCGTCCAGAAATATCATAACCTTTCAACTTGTGAAGACCAATATGCCAAACCCTGTCAACTGCCTTCAAGATTTCCAAAAGCTACATCTTGAGCTTTGCCATTTACTAAAGCTTGATAGACTCTTTTAGCAATAACTTTTAACACATCAGCTTTTGACCTAAGAAGCGAAAACCACATTGCTTATCTGAAAGAAGACCCTGAGATGTGGAATACTTTGTGAGATACAATTTTATCAAGAATTTCTCAATATATAGCAGAAGCGCCAGACCCTATGTAGCAGCAAGATTCAAAGCAAGAGAGAATGGTAGAATTAAAAATATGTAAGATAGATTATGAAGATAACAATTTGCACAACACAGAGAACCAACTTTACTAGCAGAAGACCTAACATTGGATTCCATATATAATCTTATGAAGTCTGAGAATGTGCAATGAGACAATCTCTTGGCGGTTAGCATCAGCCATACTGATGGAAGGTAAAATGGGTTCCCTCAGACGACTCTTTATGACGGGCATGACTTTTGAGATCCGGCTCGAGAATTGCACAAAAGACTACAAACAGTACAGGAGAATGTACTGCATCCAAGTGCAGCAGGAACACTGTTAGCTGTTTTATTTCGCTTTCGTGTTTCATGCAGTTGAGTGATGATTACTCCTTGATGGTGTATTATTCCTGCATGACAGCTAAAACGATACTCTGATCTCTTCATAGCTACCTCTTAAAAGTTCTTGAATTGAATGTTAAGGCAAGAAAGGTTGCTTTTTCAGTTGATCTTTATACATGAGCCAAGAGTCTACCATCATTTCTATGACCACTATGGAGTTCACTGTAAAAAAAGAACTTTTGGTATACGATCATCACTCATCCTTGCTACATGGCCAGCCCAACGTAGTTGTGATTGCATCATGAAGGTCTCGATGGTACCAATATTGCATTTCTCAAAAAGATCGGCATTTGACACTCCATCATCAAACGTTAGGCTACAGATTGTACGGAGACAGCACATATATAGATTTAAATATATAAATTTAAAACATATATATATATATGTGTGTGTGTGTTTTAAATTTAAGAAAGATAATAAATATTCATAAGGTAGGTCAAAAAGTCAGGCAAGCTATGGAGGACGCGAAGTGACACGATTCGATGTCTAAGAAACGTAAATGAGTAAGTGATTTTGATTTGTTTTTGTTTTACTTTTTAATATTTTCTAGCTAACTTTAATATGCAAAAATATAAATGTAGTGTCAATCGCTATTTGCTGTCTTCCTGGTTACTCTTTCCTTTTCCTCTCATTATTAATGTTTCTGTTCCTAATTCTTCTACACCCTGTAACTCCTTGAGTCTTAGTGGCTTTACTGCCTTTCAGGTGATAACGATAAAAAAAATAAAAAAGCATCAATGCCAAGTATTCTAAGAATTTGCACTTCAGATAAACCTTTCCAAAATAGAAAATGATCTCGAATTGGAATGAGAGTACCATTAATGCCTATCTTAAATCCTTCATAAATCTCGGAATTTTGAATAAATTTTAAATAATTTAGAGATCTCTGTGTTTCGATCAATTTTAGCAAATCTAGTATAAGAAATAAGAAACTGTTTATTTACATTACTTACACTATTCTCCACATAACTGTTGCTATTATCACAAGTTTTTTGCCATTTTGTCCTCCGACCTTCATCAGCTTCTTGTCGATCCGGGTCAAATTCAGTAAATTTCGAACTGAAAACGTCATTTAACCTAAGTGGATAGATTATTCTCGTCCCCATGTCAACATCTAGGGATTATCTCGTTTAGGGATTAACTAGTCTAGGGATTATCTCGTCAAGTGCTTATTTACGACTGCTTATTTATTGCTCGCTCGTTTCCATTGAGTGCAAGTACGCACTACCCGACCCAGATATTGAACTCGCAAACACTATGTGACCAAATTCACAGACTAACGCTTGTACCCGCTGGGCCATTGTCCCGTAGGATATTCGACACGCGGAGATTAAATAAACGGCTCAGATCAGAATTCCCTGTATTTTACTCAGATTGATACACACCTGACGAAGGCCGGGGGAGATACAACGGTCGAAACTTTGTGATACCAATAACAAAGATGAGGACAATAGTCTTTTAGTGTAAATATTAGGTTGGTGCAAAAATAATGACGTAATAATGTCGTTTTTTGACGTTAAAAAATACGTCAAAAAACGACATTATTACCTCATTATTTTTGCACCAATCTAATAACTCCACATCCCGGAAATTCAGAATAGACAGATAGATAGATATGAAAAGACTGGGATAACTAGATAGATAGATAGATAGATAGATAGATAGATAGATAGATAGATAGATATACAAATAAATAGTTCAATATCGAAATATTAACACCTAGACTCGAACAGTATCTCCTGATGCCTGTAACAATGAGGCGACCATCTTGGCCATTAAGCTAAATCTTGGCTTATTTTCATTCCTATTCAGCCATTTTGAATTCTTGAAACTTGTTCAGACACCTTATTTATATTAATTGCTTTGACAAAAAAAAGAAATCAGTTTCTTCCATGACTTGTAAAATTGCATCCACTAAAAGGACGGCCCGCTCGTCCCCATTTTTAATGCGAACTTCTAAAATTAGCTTCTTCCTCTCAAAAGAAAAGGATATTAAACAAGAATTGCGAATAATTAAGATTCTACGTTTGACTACGGACGAGACAGTGAATCAAGTTTTACTCGACAATACTGATCAATGAACCTATTTATTTATTTGTAAAATCGATAATCTTACAATATATATCATTCGATAAAGTAATTAATTGATCGGGCAGAGAAAACTTTCAATGGAGAAATATTGATCAAAGTTAATCAAAGATATCAAGAATCAGCAATGTTTCTTTTCCAGACTTGACAATCACAAATGGCCTTGATTCCAAACTTGCAATGGATAAGTTATGATGGGTGACCGCTTTGGAATTCCAGGTGCTGTAAGCTTGGATTTTCGGGTGGCGTGGTTTACAGCCATATCACGTTGAAACACCAGTCCTCGTCTGATCACCGATGTTAAGCAACGTCCATCCTGGTCAGTACCCAGAGGAGTGACCGCTTTGGAATACCAGGTGCTGTAAGCTTGGATGTTCGGGTGGCGTGGTTTACAGCCATATCACGTTGAAACACCAGTCCTCGATAACAGTCGTGGAATTTTTGTCTTTATTTTCTCCCGAAATTAAAGCTACTATACGACGTTTAGAACGGCTCATGATCAAACATAATAGACATTCATTGTCTGTTATATTTAACAATATATATATATATATATATATATATATATATATATATATATATATATATAAATTTGAAATGAATATATCTGTAAAAGGACTGAATATAAATAAAAAGGAGGAAAGGAAAAACGTATCTTAAACGGCGCGTTTTGTCCACTGGATGACATTGTCAATGTAAATGCAAGAATTTTGCTTTGTGAAGAGTATTTCTATACAAGAGCAGAATGTTATTGGTTTTTCAAAATTTTTAAGTTTAAGATCGCTCATAAATATTCATCAGAATAGCTGAAAAGTCAGGTAAGCTATGGAGGATATGAAGTGTGATATTTCAATGTCTAATAAACTATAGTAAGTAATAATTTATGAAATGTAGTGATTAAATTATTTTAGTTTAGGATTAATTGATAAGTTATATATTTTGAATAACATCAGGTTAAGGATTTAACTGTTTTCCTTCATTTTTTTTTAAATTTTTTGTATCTTGGCTTTGGAAAGTAGTAATTCTCATGAAAAATTTGCATGAAAAATAATTAATCAATATCACTTACTCATTTTCGTATATTAGACATTGAATTGTATCACTCCGCGCCTTCCATAGTTTGCCTGATTTTACAGCTAACCTGAAAAATATTTTTGAGCGTTCCTAAATTTAAACATTTTGAAAACTCAATAGCATTTTTGCTCTCGTCTATAAATATATGTTACAAAATAAGAGCATTGGCACGTAAGTGAATGTAATGGATCCGATTGGAACTCGAACTCGACTCTCCGATCCCTCCATCCGAGCCAAAAACTATTACTCCACCGTGCATTTTTTTTATATATATATATATATGTATGTATGTGTGTGTAGGTGTGTGTGTGTGTGTGTGTATTTCTGAGATGTGATATTATGTATACTATTTACATTATTCGGACTATTGTCCTCATCTTTGTCGCCATATTTATTACAACGTTTCGGCCTTCTTCAGGTGGTTGGAATGTCAAATGTCACTCGATCTAACTAACACCTTTATCCGCTGCGCTATGTAACCTTGAGGACTTCTCGTGCCGAGGACACATGGCACAGTGGATAAAGGCGTTAAGTTAGATACAGTGGAAGGACCGAAAGAGTGTGAGTTCAATACCCGGTTAAGGCAGTGGAGAACTTGGAGAGGGGAATTAACAGGAGATAACTGATAACTGACAGCCATTAAACATGGCATGTGGAACTAGAACAGTCTACCCCAGTGAGCGAAATAAAGGGTTCAGTTCGACATTTCAACCACATGAAGAAGGCCAGAGCGTACAACGGCCGAAACATTGTAATAAATATGGCGACAAAGATGAGGACAATAGTCCGAATAATGTAAATAGTATATATATATATATATATATATATATATATATATATATATATTCTCAAAATCGGTATTTTTCAAAACGGCTTATGGCTTTGAAATAAGAAGATGCTAAATCAGTTCAGTATGCTTGATTTTTAACAATTCCACACAGAATTCTTACAATGTTTCTCTTGTTTAAAGATAGCATTGTTATAGTGGATAATGATTCACTAAGGAAGCTTTCTACTTCACATATTTTCTAAATTCTTAGCTAATATTTTCCATAATAAGCAGATGTTACTGTCTTTTCTCCTATCTAAGAAACTTAAACTCGCAAAATGTCCTCAGGATCCCTGAAAACTGTCGCTATAATCTTACCTCCTTACTGATTTGCTTTTGCTTTACCTGACATTTGTCCTCGGGATCGTTCTGTACAAGCCAAATTTTATCTCCAGTTATACTTCAAGATTTTCATCTTATTTGTTTCAAATTTTCACTGAAATCTCTGCTCTTGTCTTTTGTTGATCTAGGCGCAAGAATTTTGAGTAGAATGTTTACTCAACTTTATATTTTCAGGTGAAATTCTGTCAACTGAACCAATTGAGATGCCTAGAGTCTTAGAAGAAGTGAGAGAGAGACGACACAAGCACGTCCGACCTTCCAACTAGTGGCACTCACTACTAGATTGACCTGTGTGTATAACTGTACTGTATTTCATATTATACTGGTTGTGTACAAGAAACCTTTCTTCTATTATCCACCTGGTGTTAATTATTTATTCCCTTAGCACGGAATATGACAGTCTTCATAACAAATGTTAATCGAACTCTTGAAACGGCCAAAAGATCGTGAATATGACAATAAAGATGAGGACAACAGTCCGAACAATGTAAATAGTGTAAACAGTTACAATACCTCATGTAAGAAATAGAGACAGATCCTAGAGAAAGACGGGCCGTACAAAGGCCGAAAAGTCGTGAATATGACAATAAAGATGAGAACAACAGTCCTTACAATGTAAATAGTGTAAACAGTTACAATACCTCATGTAAGAAATAGAGACAGATCCTAGAGAAAGACGGGCCGTACAAAGGCCGAAAAGTCGTGAATATGACAATAAAGATGAGGACAACAGTCCGAACCAAATAGTGTAAACAGTTACAATACCTCATGTAAGAAATAGAGACAGATCCTAGAGAAAGCTGGGCCGTACAAAGGCCGAAAAGTCGTGAATATGACAATAAAGATGAGGACAACAGTCCGAACAATGTAAATAGTGTAAACAGTTACAATACCTCATGTAAGAAATAGAGACATATCCTAGAGAAAGCCGGGCCGTACAAAGGCCGAAAAGTCGTGAATATGACAATAAAGATGAGGACAACAGTCCGAACCAAATAGTGTAAACAGTTACAATACCTCATGTAAGAAATAGAGACAGATCCTAGAGAAAGCCGGGCCGTACAAAGGCCGAAAAGTCGTGAATATGAAAATAAAGATGAGAACAACAGTCCTTACAATGTAAATAGTGTAAACAGTTACAATACCTCATGTAAGAAATAGAGACAGATCCTAGAGAAAGCCGGGCCGTACAAAGGCCGAAAAGTCGTGAATATGACAATAAAGATGAGGACAACAGTCCGAACCAAATAGTGTAAACAGTTACAATACCTCATGTAAGAAATAGAGACAGATCCTAGAGAAAGCTGGGCCGTACAAAGGCCGAAAAGTCGTGAATATGACAATAAAGATGAGGACAACAGTCCGAACAATGTAAATAGTGTAAACAGTTACAATATCTGATGTAAGAAATAGAGACAGATCCTAGAGAAAGCTGGGCCGTACAAAGGCCGAAAAGTCGTGAATATGACAATAAAGATGAGGACAACAGTCCGAACCAAATAGTGTAAACAGTTACAATACCTCATGTAAGAAATAGAGACATATCCTAGAGAAAGCCGGGCCGTATAAAGGCCGAAAAGTCGTGAATATGACAATAAAGATGAGGACAACAGTCCGAACAATGTAAATAGTGTAAACAGTTACAATACGTCATGTAAGAAATAGAGACAGATCCTAGAGAAAGCCGGGCCGTACAAAGGCCGAAAAGTCGTGAATATGACAATAAAGATGAGGACAACAGTCCGAACAATGTAAATAGTGTAAACAGTTACAATACCTCATGTAAGAAATAGAGACAGATCCTAGAGAAAGCCGGGCCGTACAAAGGCCGAAATGTCGTGAATATGACAATAAAGATGAGGACAACAGTCCGAAAAATGTAAATAGTGTAAACAGTTACAATAGCTCATGTAAGAAGTAGAGACATATCCTAGAGAAAGCCGGGCCGTACAAAGGCCGAAAAGTCGTGAATATGACAATAAAGATGAGGACAACAGTCCGAACAATGTAAATAGTGTAAACAGTTACAATACCTCATGTAAGAAATAGAGACAGATCCTAGAGAAAGCCGGGCCGTACAAAGGCCGAAATGTCGTGAATATGACAATAAAGATGAGGACAAGAGTCCGAACAATGTAAATAGTGTAAACAGTTACAATACCTCATGTAAGAAATAGAGACAGATCCTAGAGAAAGCCGGGCCGTACAAAGGCCGAAAAGTCGTGAATATGAGAATAAAGATGAGGACAACAGTCCGAACAATGTAAATAGTGTAAACAGTTACAATACCTCATGTAAGAAATAGAGACAGATCCTAGAGAAAGCCGGGCCGTACAAAGGCCGAAAAGTCGTGAATATGACAATAAAGATGAGGACAAGAGTCCGATCATTGTAATTAGTGTAAACAGTTACAATACCTCATGTAAGAAATAGAGACAGATCCTAGAGAAAGCCGGGCCGTACAAAGGCCGAAAAGTCGTGAATATGACAATAAAGATGAGGACAAGAGTCCGATCAATGTAAATAGTGTAAACAGTTACAATACCTCATGTAAGAAATAGAGACAGATCTTAGAGAAAGCCGGGCCGTACAAAGGCCGAAAAGTCGTGAATATGACAATAAAGATGAGGACAACAGTCCGAACAATGTAAATAGTGTAAACAGTTACAATACCTCATGTAAGAAATAGAGACATATCCTAGAGAAAGCCGGGCCGTACAAAGGCCGAAAAGTCATGAATATGACAATAAAGATGAGGACAACAGTCCGAACAATGTAAATAGTGTAAACAGTTACAATATCTCATGTAAGAAATAGAGACAGATCCTAGAGAAAGCCGGGCCGTACAAAGGCCGAAAAGTCGTGAATATGACAATAAAGATGAGGACAACAGTCCGAACAATGTAAATAGTGTAAGTATTTACAATACCTCATGTAAGAAATAGAGACAGATCCTAGAGAAAGCCGGGCCGTATAAAGGCCGAAAAGTCGTGAATATGACAATAAAAATGAGGACAACAGTCCGAACAATGTAAATAGTGTAAGTAGTTACAATACCTCATGTAAGAAATAGAGACAGATCCTAGAGAAAGCCGGGCCGTATAAAGGCCGAAAAGTCGTGAATATGACAATAAAAATGAGGACAACAGTCCGAACAATGTAAATAGTGTAAACAGTTACAATACCTCATGTAAGAAATAGGGACATATCCTAGAGAAAGCCGGGCCGTATAAAGGCCGAAAAGTCGTGAATATGACAATAAAGATGAGGACAACAGTCCGAACAATGTAAATAGTGTAAACAGTTACAATAGCTCATGTAAGAAGTAGAGACATATCCTAGAGAAAGCTGGGCCGTACAAAGGCCGAAAAGTCGTGAATATGACAATAAAGATGAGGACAACAGTCCGAACAATGTAAATAGTGTAAACAGTTACAATACCTCATGTAAGAAATAGAGACATATCCTAGAGAAAGCCGGGCCGTACAAAGGCCGAAAAGTCGTGAATATGACAATAAAGATGAGGACAACAGTCCGAACCAAATAGTGTAAACAGTTACAATACGTCATGTAAAAAATAGAGACAGATCCTAGAGAAAGCCGGGCCGTACAAAGGCCGAAAAGTCGTGAATATGACAATAAAGATGAGGACAACAGTCCGAACAATGTAAATAGTGTAAGCAGTTACAATACCTGATGTAAGAAATAGAGACAGATCCTAGAGAAAGCTGGGCCGGACAAAGGCCGAAAAGTCGTGAATATGACAATAAAGATGAGGACAACAGTCCAAACCAAATAGTGTAAACAGTTACAATACCTCATGTAAGAAATAGAGACATATCCTAGAGAAAGCCGGGCCGTATAAAGGCCGAAAAGTCGTGAATATGACAATAAAGATGAGGACAACAGTCCGAAAAATGTAAATAGTGTAAACAGTTACAATACGTCATGTAAGAAATAGAGACAGATCCTAGAGAAAGCCGGGCCGTAAAAAGGCCGAAAAGTCGTGAATATGACAATAAAGATGAGGACAACAGTCCGAACAATGTAAATAGTGTAAACAGTTACAATACCTCATGTAAGAAATAGAGACAGATCCTAGAGAAAGCCGGGCCGTACAAAGGCCGAAATGTCGTGAATATGACAATAAAGATGAGGACAACAGTCCGAACAATGTAAATAGTGTAAACAGTTACAATACCTCATGTAAGAAATAGAGACAGATCCTAGAGAAAGCCGGGCCGTACAAAGGCCGAAATGTCGTGAATATGACAATAAAGATGAGGACAACAGTCCGAACAATGTAAATAGTGTAAGCAGTTACAATACCTGATGTAAGAAATAGAGACAGATCCTAGAGAAAGCCGGGCCGTATAAAGGCCGAAAAGTCGTGAATATGACAATAAAGATGAGGACAACAGTCCGAACAATGTAAATAGTGTAAACAGTTACAATACCTCATGTAAGAAATAGAGACAGATCCTAGAGAAAGCCGGGCCGTACAAAGGCCGAAAAGTCGTGAATATGACAATAAAGATGAGGACAACAGTCCGAACAATGTAAATAGTGTAAACAGTTACAATACCTCATGTAAGAAATAGAGACAGATCCTAGAGAAAGCCGGGCCGTACAAAGGCCGAAAAGTCGTGAATATGACAATAAAGATGAGGACAAGAGTCCGATCAATGTAAATAGTGTAAACAGTTACAATACCTCATGTAAGAAATAGAGACAGATCCTAGAGAAAGCCGGGCCGTACAAAGGCCGAAAAGTCGTGAATATGACAATAAAGATGAGGACAAAAGTCCGATCAATGTAAATAGTGTAAACAGTTACAATACCTCATGTAAGAAATAGAGACAGATCCTAGAGAAAGCCGGGCCGTACAAAGGCCGAAAAGTCGTGAATATGACAATAAAGATGAGGACAACAGTCCGAACAATGTAAATAGTGTAAGCAGTTACAATACCTGATGTAAGAAATAGAGACAGATACTAGAGAAAGCTGGGCCGGACAAAGGCCGAAAAGTCGTGAATATGACAATAAAGATGAGGACAACAGTCCGAACCAAATAGTGTAAACAGTTACAATACCTCATGTAAGAAATAGAGACATATCCTAGAGAAAGCCGGGCCGTATAAAGGCCGAAAAGTCGTGAATATGACAATAAAGATGAGGACAACAGTCCGAACAATGTAAATAGTGTAAACAGTTACAATACGTCATGTAAGAAATAGAGACAGATCCTAGAGAAAGCCGGGCCGTACAAAGGCCGAAAAGTCGTGAATATGACAATAAAGATGAGGACAACAGTCCGAACAATGTAAATAGTGTAAACAGTTACAATACCTCATGTAAGAAATAGAGACAGATCCTAGAGAAAGCCGGGCCGTACAAAGGCCGAAATGTCGTGAATATGACAATAAAGATGAGGACAACAGTCCGAACAATGTAAATTGTGTAAACAGTTACAATACCTCATGTAAGAAATAGAGACAGATCCTAGAGAAAGCCGGGCCGTATAAAGGCCGAAAAGTCGTGAATATGACAATAAAGATGAGGACAAGAGTCCGAACAATGTAAATAGTGTAAACAGTTACAATACCTCATGTAAGAAATAGAGACAGATCCTAGAGAAAGCCGGGCCGTACAAAGGCCGAAAAGTCATGAATATGACAATAAAGATGAGGACAACAGTCCGAACAATGTAAATAGTGTAAACAGTTACAATACCTCATGTAAGAAATAGAGACAGATCCTAGAGAAAGCCGGGCCGTACAAAGGCCGAAAAGTCGTGAATATGACAATAAAGATGAGGACAACAGTCCGAACAATGTAAATAGTGTAAGTAGTTACAATACCTCATGTAAGAAATAGAGACAGATCCTAGAGAAAGCCGGGCCGTATAAAGGCCGAAAAGTCGTGAATATGACAATAAAAATGAGGACAACAGTCCGAACAATGTAAATAGTGTAAACAGTTACAATACCTCATGTAAGAAATAGAGACATATCCTAGAGAAAGCCGGGCCGTATAAAGGCCGAAAAGTCGTGAATATGACAATAAAGATGAGGACAACAGTCCGAACAATGTAAATAGTGTAAACAGTTACAATAGCTCATGTAAGAAGTAGAGACATATCCTAGAGAAAGCTGGGCCGTACAAAGGCCGAAAAGTCGTGAATATGACAATAAAGATGAGGACAACAGTCCGAACAATGTAAATAGTGTAAACAGTTGCAATACCTCATGTAAGAAATAGAGACATATCCTAGAGAAAGCCGGGCCGTACAAAGGCCGAAAAGTCGTGAATATGACAATAAAGATGAGGACAACAGTCCGAACAATGTAAATAGTGTAAGCAGTTACAATACCTGATGTAAGAAATAGAGACAGATCCTAGAGAAAGCCGGGCCGTAAAAAGGCCGAAAAGTCGTGAATATGACAATAAAGATGAGGTCAACAGTCCGAACAATGTAAATAGTGTAAACAGTTACAATACCTCATGTAAGAAATAGAGACAGATCCTAGAGAAAGCCGGGCCGTATAAAGGCCGAAAAGTCGTGAATATGACAATAAAGATGAGGACAACAGTCCGAACAATGTAAATAGTGTAAACAGTTACAATACCTCATGTAAGAAATAGAGACAGATCCTAGAGAAAGCCGGGCCGTACAAAGGCCGAAAAGTCGTGAATATGACAATAAAGATGAGGACAACAGTCCGAACAATGTAAATAGTGTAAGCAGTTACAATACCTGATGTAAGAAATAGAGACAGATCGTAGAGAAAGCTGGGCCGGACAAAGGCCGAAAAGTCGTGAATATGACAATAAAGATGAGGACAACAGTCCAAACCAAATAGTGTAAACAGTTACAATACCTCATGTAAGAAATAGAGACATATCCTAGAGAAAGCCGGGCCGTATAAAGGCCGAAAAGTCGTGAATATGACAATAAAGATGAGCACAACAGTCCGAACAATGTAAATAGTGTAAACAGTTACAATACCTCATGTAAGAAATAGAGACAGATCCTAGAGAAAGCCGGGCCGTACAAAGGCCGAAATGTCGTGAATATGACAATAAAGATGAGGACAACAGTCCGAACAATGTAAATAGTGTAAACAGTTACAATACCTCATGTAAGAAATAGAGACAGATCCTAGAGAAAGCCGGGCCGTACAAAGGCCGAAATGTCGTGAATATGACAATAAAGATGAGGACAACAGTCCGAACAATGTAAATAGTGTAAACAGTTACAATACCTCATGTAAGAAATAGAGACAGATCCTAGAGAAAGCCGGGCCGTATAAAGGCCGAAAAGTCGTGAATATGACAATAAAGATGAGGACAACAGTCCGAACAATGTAAATAGTGTAAACAGTTACAATACCTCATGTAAGAAATAGAGACAGATCCTAGAGAAAGCCGGGCCGTACAAAGGCCGAAAAGTCGTGAATATGACAATAAAGATGAGGACAACAGTCCGAACAATGTAAATAGTGTAAACAGTTACAATACCTCATGTAAGAAATAGAGACAGATCCTAGAGAAAGCCGGGCCGTACAAAGGCCGAAAAGTCGTGAATATGACAATAAAGATGAGGACAAGAGTCCGATCAATGTAAATAGTGTAAACAGTTACAATACCTCATGTAAGAAATAGAGACAGATCCTAGAGAAAGCCGGGCCGTACAAAGGCCGAAAAGTCGTGAATATGACAATAAAGATGAGGACAACAGTCCGAACAATGTAAATAGTGTAAACAGTTACAATACCTCATGTAAGAAATAGAGACAGATCCTAGAGAAAGCCGGGCCGTACAAAGGCCGAAAAGTCATGAATATGACAATAAAGATGAGGACAACAGTCCGAACAATGTAAATAGTGTAAACAGTTACAATACCTCATGTAAGAAATAGAGACAGATCCTAGAGAAAGCCGGGCCGTACAAAGGCCGAAAAGTCGTGAATATGACAATAAAGATGAGGACAACAGTCCGAACCAAATAGTGTAAACAGTTACAATACCTCATGTAAGAAATAGAGACATATCCTAGAGAAAGCCGGGCCGTATAAAGGCCGAAAAGTCGTGAATATGACAATAAAGATGAGGACAACAGTCCGAACAATGTAAATTGTGTAAACAGTTACAATACGTCATGTAAGAAATAGAGACAGATCCTAGAGAAAGCCGGGCCGTACAAAGGCCGAAAAGTCGTGAATATGACAATAAAGATGAGGACAACAGTCCGAAAAATGTAAATAGTGTAAACAGTTACAATACCTCATGTAAGAAATAGAGACAGATCCTAGAAAAAGCCGGGCCGTACAAAGGCCGAAATGTCGTGAATATGACAATAAAGATGAGGACAACAGTCCGAACAATGTAAATTGTGTAAACAGTTACAATACCTCATGTAAGAAATAGAGACAGATCCTAGAGAAAGCCGGGCCGTATAAAGGCCGAAAAGTCGTGAATATGACAATAAAGATGAGGACAACAGTCCGAACAATGTAAATAGTGTAAACAGTTACAATACCTCATGTAAGAAATAGAGACAGATCCTAGAGAAAGCCGGGCCGTACAAAGGCCGAAAAGTCGTGAATATGACAATAAAGATGAGGACAACAGTCCGAACAATGTAAATAGTGTAAACAGTTACAATACCTCATGTAAGAAATAGAGACAGATCCTAGAGAAAGCCGGGCCGTACAAAGGCCGAAAAGTCGTGAATATGACAATAAAGATGAGGACAAGAGTCCGATCAATGTAAATAGTGTAAACAGTTACAATACCTCATGTAAGAAATAGAGACAGATCCTAGAGAAAGCCGGGCCGTACAAAGGCCGAAAAGTCGTGAATATGACAATAAAGATGAGGACAAGAGCCCGATCAATGTAAATAGTGTAAACAGTTACAATACCTCATGTAAGAAATAGAGACAGATCTTAGAGAAAGCCGGGCCGTACAAAGGCCGAAAAGTCGTGAATATGACAATAAAGATGAGGACAAGAGTCCGAACAATGTAAATAGTGTAAACAGTTACAATACCTCATGTAAGAAATAGAGACAGATCCTAGAGAAAGCCGGGCCGTACAAAGGCCGAAAAGTCGTGAATATGACAATAAAGATGAGGACAACAGTCCGAACAATGTAAATAGTGTAAACAGTTACAATACCTCATGTAAGAAATAGAGACAGATCCTAGAGAAAGCCGGGCCGTACAAAGGCCGAAAAGTCGTGAATATGACAATAAAGATGAGGACAACAGTCCGAACAATGTAAATAGTGTAAGTAGTTACAATACCTCATGTAAGAAATAGAGACAGATCCTAGAGAAAGCCGGGCCGTATAAAGGCCGAAAAGTCGTGAATATGACAATAAAAATGAGGACAACAGTCCGAACAATGTAAATAGTGTAAACAGTTACAATACCTCATGTAAGAAATAGAGACATATCCTAGAGAAAGCCGGGCCGTATAAAGGCCGAAAAGTCGTGAATATGACAATAAAGATGAGGACAACAGTCCGAACAATGTAAATAGTGTAAACAGTTACAATAGCTCATGTAAGAAGTAGAGACATATCCTAGAGAAAGCTGGGCCGTACAAAGGCCGAAAAGTCGTGAATATGACAATAAAGATGAGGACAACAGTCCGAACAATGTAAATAGTGTAAACAGTTACAATACCTCATGTAAGAAATAGAGACATATCCTAGAGAAAGCCGGGCCGTACAAAGGCCGAAAAGTCGTGAATTTGACAATAAAGATGAGGACAACAGTCCGAACCAAATAGTGTAAACAGTTACAATACCTCATGTAAGAAATAGAGACAGATCCTAGAGAAAGCCGGGCCGTACAAAGGCCGAAAAGTCGTGAATATGACAATAAAGATGAGGACAACAGTCCGAACAATGTAAATAGTGTAAGCAGTTACAATACCTGATGTAAGAAATAGAGACAGATCCTAGAGAAAGCTGGGCCGGACAAAGGCCGAAAAGTCGTGAATATGACAATAAAGATGAGGACAACAGTCCGAACCAAATAGTGTAAACAGTTACAATACCTCATGTAAGAAATAGAGACATATCCTAGAGAAAGCCGGGCCGTATAAAGGCCGAAAAGTCGTGAATATGACAATAAAGATGAGGACAACAGTCCGAACAATGTAAATAGTGTAAACAGTTACAATACGTCATGTAAGAAATAGAGACAGATCCTAGAGAAAGCCGGGCCGTAAAAAGGCCGAAAAGTCGTGAATATGACAATAAAGATGAGGACAACAGTCCGAACAATGTAAATAGTGTAAACAGTTACAATACCTCATGTAAGAAATAGAGACAGATCCTAGAGAAAGCCGGGCCGTACAAAGGCCGAAATGTCGTGAATATGACAATAAAGATGAGGACAACAGTCCGAACAATGTAAATAGTGTAAACAGTTACAATACCTCATGTAAGAAATAGAGACAGATCCTAGAGAAAGCCGGGCCGTACAAAGGCCGAAATGTCGTGAATATGACAATAAAGATGAGGACAAGAGTCCGAACAATGTAAATAGTGTAAACAGTTACAATACCTCATGTAAGAAATAGAGACAGATCCTAGAGAAAGCCGGGCCGTACAAAGGCCGAAAAGTCGTGAATATGACAATAAAGATGAGGACAACAGTCCGAACAATGTAAATAGTGTAAACAGTTACAATACCTCATGTAAGAAATAGAGACAGATCCTAGAGAAAGCCGGGCCGTATAAAGGCCGAAAAGTCGTGAATATGACAATAAAGATGAGGACAAGAGTCCGATCAATGTAAATAGTGTAAATAGTTACAATACCTCATGTAAGAAATAGAGACAGATCCTAGAGAAAGCCGGGCCGTACAAAGGCCGAAAAGTCGTGAATATGACAATAAAGATGAGGACAACAGTCCGATCAATGTAAATAGTGTAAACAGTTACAATACCTCATGTAAGAAATAGAGACAGATCCTAGAGAAAGCCGGGCCGTACAAAGGCCGAAAAGTCGTGAATATGACAATAAAGAGGAGGACAAGAGTCCGATCAATGTAAATAGTGTAAATAGTTACAATACCTCATGTAAGAAATAGAGACAGATCCTAGAGAAAGCCGGGCCGTACAAAGGCCGAAAAGTCGTGAATATGACAATAAAGATGAGGACAACAGTCCGAACAATGTAAATAGTGTAAGCAGTTACAATACCTGATGTAAGAAATAGAGACAGATCCTAGAGAAAGCTGGGCCGTACAAAGGCCGAAAAGTCGTGAATATGACAATAAAGATGAGGACAAGAGTCCGATCAATGTAAATAGTGTAAACAGTTACAATACCTCATGTAAGAAATAGAGACAGATCCTAGAGAAAGCCGGGCCGTACAAAGGCCGAAATGTCGTGAATATGACAATAAAGATGAGGACAACAGTCCGAACAATGTAAATAGTGTAAACAGTTATAATACCTCATGTAAGAAATAGAGACAGATCCTAGAGAAAGCCGGGCCGTACAAAGGCCGAAAAGTCATGAATATGACAATAAAGATGAGGACAACAGTCCGAACAATGTAAATAGTGTAAACAGTTACAATACCTCATGTAAGAAATAGAGACAGATCCTAGAGAAAGCCGGGCCGTACAAAGGCCAAAAAGTCGTGAATATGACAATAAAGATGAGGACAACAGTCCGAACAATGTAAATAGTGTAAACATTTACAATACCTCATGTAAGAAATAGAGACAGATCCTAGAGAAAGCCGGGCCGTACAAAGGCCGAAAAGCCGTGAATATGACAATAAAGATGAGGACAACAGTCTGAACAATGTAAATAGTGTAAACAGTTACAATACCTCATGTAAGAAATAGAGACAGATCCTAGAGAAAGCCGGGCCGTACAAAGGCCGAAAAGTCGTGAATATGACAATAAAGATGAGGACAACAGTCCGAACAATGTAAATAGTGTAAACAGTTACAATACCTCATGTAAGAAATAGAGACAGATCCTAGAGAAAGCCGGGCCGTACAAAGGCCGAAAAGTCGTGAATATGACAATAAAGATGAGGACAACAGTCCGAACAATGTAAATAGTGTAAACAGTTACAATACCTCATGTAAGAAATAGAGACAGATCCTAGAGAAAGCCGGGCCGTACAAAGGCCGAAAAGCCGTGAATATGACAATAAAGATGAGGACAACAGTCCGAACAATGTAAATAGTGTAAACATTTACAATACCTCATGTAAGAAATAGAGACAGATCCTAGAGAAAGCCGGGCCGTACAAAGGCCGAAAAGCCGTGAATATGACAATAAAGATGAGGACAACAGTCCGAACAATGTAAATAGTGTAAACAGTTACAATACCTCATGTAAGAAATAGAGACAGATCCTAGAGAAATCCGGGCCGTACAAAGGCCGAAAAGTCGTGAATATGACAATAAAGATGAGGACAACAGTCCGAACAATGTAAATAGTGTAAACATTTACAATACCTCATGTAAGAAATAGAGACAGATCCTAGAGAAAGCCGGGCCGTACAAAGGCCGAAAAGCCGTGAATATGACAATAAAGATGAGGACAACAGTCCGAACAATGTAAATAGTGTAAACAGTTACAATACCTCATGTAAGAAATAGAGACAGATCCTAGAGAAAGCCGGGCCGTACAAAGGCCGAAAAGTCGTGAATATGACAATAAAGATGAGGACAACAGTCCGAACAATGTAAATAGTGTAAACAGTTACAATACCTCATGTAAGAAATAGAGACAGATCCTAGAGAAAGCCGGGCCGTACAAAGGCCGAAAAGTCGTGAATATGACAATAAAGATGAGGACAACAGTCCGATCAATGTAAATAGTGTAAACAGTTACAATACCTCATGTAAGAAATAGAGACAGATCCTAGAGAAAGCCGGGCCGTACAAAGGCCGAAAAGTCGTGAATATGACAATAAAGATGAGGACAACAGTCTGAACAATGTAAATAGTGTAAACAGTTACAATACCTCATGTAAGAAATAGAGACAGATCCTAGAGAAAGCTGGGCCGTACAAAGGCCGAAAAGTCGTGAATATGACAATAAAGATGAGGACAACAGTCCGAACAATGTAAATAGTGTAAACAGTTACAATACCTCATGTAAGAAATAGAGACATATCCTAGAGAAAGCCGGGCCGTACAAAGGCCGAAAAGTCGTGAATTTGACAATAAAGATGAGGACAACAGTCCGAACCAAATAGTGTAAACAGTTACAATACCTCATGTAAGAAATAGAGACAGATCCTAGAGAAAGCCGGGCCGTACAAAGGCCGAAAAGTCGTGAATATGACAATAAAGATGAGGACAACAGTCCGAACAATGTAAATAGTGTAAGCAGTTACAATACCTGATGTAAGAAATAGAGACAGATCCTAGAGAAAGCTGGGCCGGACAAAGGCCGAAAAGTCGTGAATATGACAATAAAGATGAGGACAACAGTCCGAACCAAATAGTGTAAACAGTTACAATACCTCATGTAAGAAATAGAGACATATCCTAGAGAAAGCCGGGCCGTATAAAGGCCGAAAAGTCGTGAATATGACAATAAAGATGAGGACAACAGTCCGAACAATGTAAATAGTGTAAACAGTTACAATACGTCATGTAAGAAATAGAGACAGATCCTAGAGAAAGCCGGGCCGTAAAAAGGCCGAAAAGTCGTGAATATGACAATAAAGATGAGGACAACAGTCCGAACAATGTAAATAGTGTAAACAGTTACAATACCTCATGTAAGAAATAGAGACAGATCCTAGAGAAAGCCGGGCCGTACAAAGGCCGAAATGTCGTGAATATGACAATAAAGATGAGGACAACAGTCCGAACAATGTAAATAGTGTAAACAGTTACAATACCTCATGTAAGAAATAGAGACAGATCCTAGAGAAAGCCGGGCCGTACAAAGGCCGAAATGTCGTGAATATGACAATAAAGATGAGGACAAGAGTCCGAACAATGTAAATAGTGTAAACAGTTACAATACCTCATGTAAGAAATAGAGACAGATCCTAGAGAAAGCCGGGCCGTACAAAGGCCGAAAAGTCGTGAATATGACAATAAAGATGAGGACAACAGTCCGAACAATGTAAATAGTGTAAACAGTTACAATACCTCATGTAAGAAATAGAGACAGATCCTAGAGAAAGCCGGGCCGTATAAAGGCCGAAAAGTCGTGAATATGACAATAAAGATGAGGACAAGAGTCCGATCAATGTAAATAGTGTAAATAGTTACAATACCTCATGTAAGAAATAGAGACAGATCCTAGAGAAAGCCGGGCCGTACAAAGGCCGAAAAGTCGTGAATATGACAATAAAGATGAGGACAACAGTCCGATCAATGTAAATAGTGTAAACAGTTACAATACCTCATGTAAGAAATAGAGACAGATCCTAGAGAAAGCCGGGCCGTACAAAGGCCGAAAAGTCGTGAATATGACAATAAAGAGGAGGACAAGAGTCCGATCAATGTAAATAGTGTAAATAGTTACAATACCTCATGTAAGAAATAGAGACAGATCCTAGAGAAAGCCGGGCCGTACAAAGGCCGAAAAGTCGTGAATATGACAATAAAGATGAGGACAACAGTCCGAACAATGTAAATAGTGTAAGCAGTTACAATACCTGATGTAAGAAATAGAGACAGATCCTAGAGAAAGCTGGGCCGTACAAAGGCCGAAAAGTCGTGAATATGACAATAAAGATGAGGACAAGAGTCCGATCAATGTAAATAGTGTAAACAGTTACAATACCTCATGTAAGAAATAGAGACAGATCCTAGAGAAAGCCGGGCCGTACAAAGGCCGAAATGTCGTGAATATGACAATAAAGATGAGGACAACAGTCCGAACAATGTAAATAGTGTAAACAGTTATAATACCTCATGTAAGAAATAGAGACAGATCCTAGAGAAAGCCGGGCCGTACAAAGGCCGAAAAGTCATGAATATGACAATAAAGATGAGGACAACAGTCCGAACAATGTAAATAGTGTAAACAGTTACAATACCTCATGTAAGAAATAGAGACAGATCCTAGAGAAAGCCGGGCCGTACAAAGGCCAAAAAGTCGTGAATATGACAATAAAGATGAGGACAACAGTCCGAACAATGTAAATAGTGTAAACATTTACAATACCTCATGTAAGAAATAGAGACAGATCCTAGAGAAAGCCGGGCCGTACAAAGGCCGAAAAGCCGTGAATATGACAATAAAGATGAGGACAACAGTCTGAACAATGTAAATAGTGTAAACAGTTACAATACCTCATGTAAGAAATAGAGACAGATCCTAGAGAAAGCCGGGCCGTACAAAGGCCGAAAAGTCGTGAATATGACAATAAAGATGAGGACAACAGTCCGAACAATGTAAATAGTGTAAACAGTTACAATACCTCATGTAAGAAATAGAGACAGATCCTAGAGAAAGCCGGGCCGTACAAAGGCCGAAAAGTCGTGAATATGACAATAAAGATGAGGACAACAGTCCGAACAATGTAAATAGTGTAAGTAGTTACAATACCTCATGTAAGAAATAGAGACAGATCCTAGAGAAAGCCGGGCCGTACAAAGGCCGAAAAGTCGTGAATATGACAATAAAGATGAGGACAAGAGTCCGATCAATGTAAATAGTGTAAATAGTTACAATACCTCATGTAAGAAATAGAGACAGATCCTAGAGAAAGCCGGGCCGTACAAAGGCCGAAAAGTCGTGAATATGACAATAAAGATGAGGACAACAGTCCGAACAATGTAAATAGTGTAAGTAGTTACAATACCTCATGTAAGAAATAGAGACAGATCCTAGAGAAAGCCGGGCCGTACAAAGGCCGAAAAGTCGTGAATATGACAATAAAGATGAGGACAACAGTCCGAACAATGTAAATAGTGTAAACAGTTACAATACCTCATGTAAGAAATAGAGACAGATCCTAGAGAAAGCCGGGCCGTACAAAGGCCGAAAAGTCGTGAATATGACAATAAAGATGAGGACAACAGTCCGAACAATGTAAATAGTGTAAGTAGTTACAATACCTCATGTAAGAAATAGAGACAGATCCTAGAGAAAGCCGGGCCGTACAAAGGCCGAAAAGTCGTGAATATGACAATAAAGATGAGGACAACAGTCCGAACAATGTAAATAGTGTAAACAGTTACAATACCTCATGTAAGAAATAGAGACAGATCCTAGAGAAAGCCGGGCCGTACAAAGGCCGAAAAGTCGTGAATATGACAATAAAGATGAGGACAACAGTCCGAACAATGTAAATAGTGTAAACAGTTACAATACCTCATGTAAGAAATAGAGACAGATCCTAGAGAAAGCCGGGCCGTACAAAGGCCGAAAAGTCGTGAATATGACAATAAAGATGAGGACAACAGTCCGATCAATGTAAATAGTGTAAACAGTTACAATACCTCATGTAAGAAATAGAGACAGATCCTAGAGAAAGCCGGGCCGTACAAAGGCCGAAAAGTCGTGAATATGACAATAACGATGAGGACAACAGTCCGAACAATGTAAATAGTGTAAACAGTTACAATACCTCATGTAAGAAATAGAGACAGATCCTAGAGAAAGCCGGGCCGTACAAAGGCCGAAAAGTCGTGAATATGACAATAAAGATGAGGACAAGAGTCCGATCAATGTAAATAGTGTAAATAGTTAAAATATCTGATGTAAGAAATAGAGACAGATCCTAGAGAAAGCTGGGCCGTACAAAGGCCGAAAAGTCGTGAATATGACAATAAAGATGAGGACAACAGTCCGAACAATGTAAATAGTGTAAACAGTTACAATACCTCATGTAAGAAATAGAGACAGATCCTAGAGAAAGCCGGGCCGTACAAAGGCCGAAATGTCGTGAATATGACAATAAAGATGAGGACAACAGTCCGAACAATGTAAATAGTGTAAACAGTTACAATACCTCATGTAAGAAATAGAGACAGATCCTAGAGAAAGCCGGGCCGTACAAAGGCCGAAATGTCGTGAATATGACAATAAAGATGAGGACAAGAGTCCGAACAATGTAAATAGTGTAAACAGTTACAATACCTCATGTAAGAAATAGAGACAGATCCTAGAGAAAGCCGGGCCGTACAAAGGCCGAAAAGTCGTGAATATGACAATAAAGATGAGGACAACAGTCCGAACAATGTAAATAGTGTAAACAGTTACAATACCTCATGTAAGAAATAGAGACAGATCCTAGAGAAAGCCGGGCCGTATAAAGGCCGAAAAGTCGTGAATATGACAATAAAGATGAGGACAAGAGTCCGATCAATGTAAATAGTGTAAATAGTTACAATACCTCATGTAAGAAATAGAGACAGATCCTAGAGAAAGCCGGGCCGTACAAAGGCCGAAAAGTCGTGAATATGACAATAAAGATGAGGACAACAGTCCGATCAATGTAAATAGTGTAAACAGTTACAATACCTCATGTAAGAAATAGAGACAGATCCTAGAGAAAGCCGGGCCGTACAAAGGCCGAAAAGTCGTGAATATGACAATAAAGATGAGGACAAGAGTCCGATCAATGTAAATAGTGTAAATAGTTACATTACCTCATGTAAGAAATAGAGACAGATCCTAGAGAAAGCCGGGCCGTACAAAGGCCGAAAAGTCGTGAATATGACAATAAAGATGAGGACAACAGTCCGAACAATGTAAATAGTGTAAGCAGTTACAATACCTGATGTAAGAAATAGAGACAGATCCTAGAGAAAGCTGGGCCGTACAAAGGCCGAAAAGTCGTGAATATGACAATAAAGATGAGGACAAGAGTCCGATCAATGTAAATAGTGTAAACAGTTACAATACCTCATGTAAGAAATAGAGACAGATCCTAGAGAAAGCCGGGCCGTACAAAGGCCGAAATGTCGTGAATATGACAATAAAGATGAGGACAACAGTCCGAACAATGTAAATAGTGTAAACAGTTATAATACCTCATGTAAGAAATAGAGACAGATCCTAGAGAAAGCCGGGCCGTACAAAGGCCGAAAAGTCATGAATATGACAATAAAGATGAGGACAACAGTCCGAACAATGTAAATAGTGTAAACAGTTACAATACCTCATGTAAGAAATAGAGACAGATCCTAGAGAAAGCCGGGCCGTACAAAGGCCAAAAAGTCGTGAATATGACAATAAAGATGAGGACAACAGTCCGAACAATGTAAATAGTGTAAACATTTACAATACCTCATGTAAGAAATAGAGACAGATCCTAGAGAAAGCCGGGCCGTACAAAGGCCGAAAAGTCGTGAATATGACAATAAAGATGAGGACAACAGTCTGAACAATGTAAATAGTGTAAACAGTTACAATACCTCATGTAAGAAATAGAGACAGATCCTAGAGAAAGCCGGGCCGTACAAAGGCCGAAAAGTCGTGAATATGACAATAAAGATGAGGACAACAGTCCGAACAATGTAAATAGTGTAAACAGTTACAATACCTCATGTAAGAAATAGAGACAGATCCTAGAGAAAGCCGGGCCGTACAAAGGCCGATAAGTCGTGAATATGACAATAAAGATGAGGACAACAGTCCGATCAATGTAAATAGTGTAAATAGTTACAATATCTGATGTAAGAAATAGAGACAGATCCTAGAGAAAGCTGGGCCGTACAAAGGCCGAAAAGTCGTGAATATGACAATAAAGATGAGGACAACAGTCCAAACCAAATAGTGTAAACAGTTACAATACCTCATGTAAGAAATAGAGACAGATCCTAGAGAAAGCCGGGCCGTACAAAGGCCGAAAAGTCGTGAATATGACAATAAAGATGAGGACAAGAGTCCGATCAATGTAAATAGTGTAAATAGTTACAATATCTGATGTAAGAAATAGAGACAGATCCTAGAGAAAGCTGGGCCGTACAAAGGCCGAAAAGTCGTGAATATGACAATAAAGATGAGGACAACAGTCCAAACCAAATAGTGTAAACAGTTACAATACCTCATGTAAGAAATAGAGACATATCCTAGAGAAAGCCGGGCCGTATAAAGGCCGAAAAGTCGTGAATATGACAATAAAGATGAGGACAACAGTCCGAACAATGTAAATAGTGTAAACAGTTACAATACGTCATGTAAGAAATAGAGACAGATCCTAGAGAAAGCCGGGCCGTAAAAAGGCCGAAAAGTCGTGAATATGACAATAAAGATGAGGACAACAGTCCGAACAATGTAAATAGTGTAAACAGTTACAATACCTCATGTAAGAAATAGAGACAGATCCTAGAGAAAGCCGGGCCGTACAAAGGCCTAAAAGTCGTGAATATGACAATAAAGATGAGGACAACAGTCCGAACAATGTAAATAGTGTAAACAGTTACAATACCTCATGTAAGAAATAGAGACAGATCCTAGAGAAAGCCGGGCCGTACAAAGGCCGAAAAGTCGTGAATATGACAATAAAGATGAGGACAACAGTCTGAACAATGTAAATAGTGTAAACAGTTACAATACCTCATGTAAGAAATAGAGACAGATCCTAGAGAAAGCCGGGCCGTACAAAGGCCGAAAAGTCGTGAATATGACAATAAAGATGAGGACAAGATTCCGAACAATGTAAATAGTGTAAACAGTTACAATACCTCATGTAAGAAATAGAGACAGATCCTAGAGAGAGCCGGGCCGTGCAAAGGCCGAAAAGTCGTGAATATGACAATAAAGATGAGGACAAGAGTCCGATCAATGTAAATAGTGTAAAAAGTTACAATATCTGATGTAAGAAATAGAGACAGATCCTAGAGAAAGCTGGGCCGTACAAAGGCCGAAAAGTCGTGAATATGACAATAAAGATGAGGACAACAGTCCGAACAATGTAAATAGTGAAAGTAGTTACAATACCTCATGTAAGAAATAGAGACAGATCCTAGAGAAAGCCGGGCCGTATAAAGGCCGAAAAGTCGTGAATATGACAATAAAGATGAGGACAACAGTCCGAACAATGTAAATAGTGTAAACAGTTACAATACCTCATGTAAGAAATAGAGACATATCCTAGAGAAAGCCGGGCCGTATAAAGGCCGAAAAGTCGTGAATATGACAATAAAGATGAGGACAACAGTCCGAACAATGTAAATAGTGTAAACAGTTACAATAGCTCATGTAAGAAGTAGAGACAGATCCTAGAGAAGGCCGGGCCGTACAAAGGCCGAAAAGTCGTGAATATGAGAATAAAGATGAGGACAACAGTCCGAACCAAATAGTGTAAACAGTTACAATACCTCATGTAAGAAATAGAGACAGATCCTAGAGAAAGCCGGGCCGTACAAAGGCCGAAAAGTCGTGAATATGACAATAAAGATGAGGACAACAGTCCGAACAATGTAAATAGTGTAAGCAGTTACAATACCTGATGTAAGAAATAGAGACAAATCCTAGAGAAAGCTGGGCCGTACAAAGGCCGAAAAGTCGTGAATATGACAATAAAGATGAGGACAACAGTCCGAACCAAATAGTGTAAACAGTTACAATACCTCATGTAAGAAATAGAGACATATCCTAGAGAAAGCCGGGCCGTATAAAGGCCGAAAAGTCGTGAATATGAAAATAAAGATGAGGACAACAGTCCGAACAATGTAAATAGTGTAAACAGTTACAATACCTCATGTAAGAAATAGAGACAGATCCTAGAGAAAGCCGGGCCGTACAAAGGCCGAAAAGTCGTGAATATGACAATAAAGATGAGGACAAGAGTCCGAACAATGTAAATAGTGTAAACAGTTACAATACCTCATGTAAGAAATAGAGACAGATCCTAGAGAAATCCGGGCCGTACAAAGGCCGAAATGTCGTGAATATGACAATAAAGATGAGGACAACAGTCCGAACAATGTAAATAGTGTAAACAGTTACAATACCTCATGTAAGAAATAGAGACTGATCCTAGAGAAAGCCGGGCCGTACAAAGGCCGAAATGTCGTGAATATGACAATAAAGATGAGGACAACAGTCCGAACAATGTAAATAGTGTAAACAGTTACAATACCTCATGTAAGAAATAGAGACAGATCCTAGAGAAAGCCGGGCCGTACAAAGGCCGAAAAGTCGTGAATATGACAATAAAGATGAGGACAACAGTCCGAACAATGTAAATAGTGTAAACAGTTACAATACCTCATGTAAGAAATAGAGACAGATCCTAGAGAAAGCCGGGCCGTACAAAGGCCGAAAAGTTATGAATATGACAATAAAGATGAGGACAAGAGTCCGATCAATGTAAATAGTGTAAACAGTTACAATACCTCATGTAAGAAATAGAGACAGATCCTAGAGAAAGCCGGGCCGTACAAAGGCCGAAAAGTCGTGAATATGACAATAAAGATGAGGACAACAGTCCGATCAATGTAAATAGTGTAAACAGTTACAATACCTCATGTAAGAAATAGAGACAGATCCTAGAGAAAGCCGGGCCGTACAAAGGCCGAAAAGTCGTGAATATGACAATAAAGATGAGGACAACAGTCCGAACAATGTAAATAGTGTAAACAGTTACAATACCTCATGTAAGAAATAGAGACAGATCCTAGAGAAAGCCGGGCCGTACAAAGGCCGAAAAGTCGTGAATATGACAATAAAGATGAGGACAACAGTCCGATCAATGTAAATAGTGTAAACAGTTACAATACCTCATGTAAGAAATAGAGACAGATCCTAGAGAAAGCCGGGCCGTACAAAGACCGAAAAGTCGTGAATATGACAATAAAGATGAGGACAACAGTCCGAACAATGTAAATAGTGTAAACAGTTACAATACCTCATGTAAGAAATAGAGACAGATCCTAGAGAAAGCCGGGCCGTAAAAAGGCCGAAAAGTCGTGAATATGACAATAAAGATGAGGACAACAGTCCGAACAATGTAAATAGTGTAAACAGTTACAATACCTCATGTAAGAAATAGAGACAGATCCTAGAGAAAGCCGGGCCGTACAAAGGCCGAAAAGTCGTGAATATGACAATAATGATGAGGACAAGAGTCCGATCAATGTAAATAGTGTAAACAGTTACAATACCTCATGTAAGAAATAGAGACAGATCCTAGAGAAAGCCGGGCCGTACAAAGGCCGAAAAGTCGTGAATATGACAATAAAGATGAGGACAACAGTCCGAACAATGTAAATAGTGTAAACAGTTACAATACCTCATGTAAGAAATAGAGACAGATCCTAGAGAAAGCCGGGCCGTACAAAGGCCGAAAAGTCGTGAATATGACAATAAAGATGAGGACAACAGTCCGAACAATGTAAATAGTGTAAACAGTTACAATACCTCATGTAAGAAATAGAGACAGATCCTAGAGAAAGCCGGGCCGTAAAAAGGCCGAAAAGTCGTGAATATGACAATAAAGATGAGGACAACAGTCCGAACAATGTAAATAGTGTAAACAGTTACAATACCTCATGTAAGAAATAGAGACAGATCCTAGAGAAAGCCGGGCCGTACAAAGGCCGAAAAGTCGTGAATATGACAATAATGATGAGGACAAGAGTCCGATCAATGTAAATAGTGTAAACAGTTACAATACCTCATGTAAGAAATAGCGACAGATCCTAGAGAAAGCCGGGCCGTACAAAGGCCGAAAAGTCGTGAATATGACAATAAAGATGAGGACAACAGTCCGAACAATGTAAATAGTGTAAACAGTTACAATACCTCATGTAAGAAATAGAGACAGATCCTAGAGAAAGCCGGGCCGTACAAAGGCCGAAAAGTCGTGAATATGACAATAAAGATGAGGACAACAGTCCGAACAATGTAAATAGTGTAAACAGTTTCAATACCTCATGTAAGAAATAGAGACAGATCCTAGAGAAAGCTGGGCCGTACAAAGGCCGAAAAGTCGTGAATATGACAATAAAGATGAGGACAACAGTCCGAACAATGTAAATAGTGTAAACAGTTACAATACCTCATGTAAGAAATAGAGACAGATCCTAGAGAAAGCCGGGCCGTACAAAGGCCGAAAAGTCGTGAATATGACAATAAAGATGAGGACAACAGTCCGAACAATGTAAATAGTGTAAACAGTTACAATACCTCATGTAAGAAATAGAGACAGATCCTAGAGAAAGCCGGGCCGTACAAAGGCCGAAATGTCGTGAATATGACAATAAAGATGAGGACAACAGTCCGAACAATGTAAATAGTGTAAACAGTTACAATACCTCATGTAAGAAATAGAGACAGGTCATAGAGAAAGCCGGGCCGTACAAAGGCCGAAAAGTCGTGAATATGACAATAAAGATGAGGACAACAGTCCGAACAATGTAAATAGTGTAAATAGTTACAATACCTCATGTAAGAAATAGAGACAGATCCTAGAGAAAGCCGGGCCGTACAAAGGCCGAAATGTCGTGAATATGACAATAAAGATGAGGACAACAGTCCGAACAATGTAAATAGTGTAAACAGTTACAATACCTCATGTAAAAAATAGAGACAGTAATATTTATATCTAATTAATTTAGATTACTATGCCATAGGACCAAATTCAGGGAGAATTACATCAGATTTCCGTACTATTTTTTACTGAGAAATTTTATGGCATCATATAAGAAAATAGTTTAACCAAATTTAATCTAAATATTAGGTTGGTGCAAAAATAATGTCGTTTTCTCACATATTAACATATGTGAGAAAACGACATTATTTTTGCAGCAACCTAATAATATTGTCTTTGATATAATGGAATAACCAGTCACCCCCACGAATGATTACACTATAGGTAGTAAGTACCTATAAAGTCGAGAGAGAGAGAGAGAGAGAGAGAGAGAGAGACGCGACGCAAGCACGTCCGACCTTCCAATTAGTGGCACTCACTACTAGATTGACCCGTGTGTATAACTGTACCGTATTTCATATTGTACTGGTTGTGTACAGTAAACCTTTCTTGTAGTATCCACCTGGTGTTAAGTATTCATTCCCTTAGCACGGAATATAAAATATACTAAATCTTTCTCCTTGTAATTCCTTTGTAGTGTACGTTTGCTTTTATTTCAATAATTTCATTTTTTGTTAGTGTTTTTGTAATGGTGATTTTCTAAGGGTAGTTTAGATGTGACACAATGCCCTAAGTACGAGGTACCCAGAGAGGATTGAACTCACTTTTCAGTCGTAATTATTCTAGCGAAACAAGCTTGCTAACCATTGCACATCGTCGACATGCCCAGTAATTTTCTACAAGGCCAAAAGTCTGGATCACCCAGTGAGGATCAAACTCACTACTTAGTCGTAATTGACTTAGCGAGGCAAGCTTGCTAAACATTAAACCAAAGTGTCCAAAGTGTTTTTGTATTGTTTGTATTTAGTTATCATTCGAGTCCGAAAGACTTTTAAAAATACCATGTGACTAATGTGTATGTGTGTAAGTGTGTGTGAACTAAAAAAAAGAAACAGAAAATATCGATAGTATATATAATTTTTAAAAATATAAAAAAGATACAGATGCAACATTTTCAGTCTATGCACGGAGGAGAAACTATTAATTATAGAATTTAAAAACGTGAATAATTGCATAAACAAAGGAAATTGAATTACTTCAAACTGTCGGCACGCTCCTTTTGAAAAACGTGAAAAAAGAATAGGATCTCAGGAACGTTAATAATAAACAGACACCTGTCGGAGTTATCGCCTCCTAAAGTCTGAAACCACTACTTGGGGGCGCTCTCGAATGCTGTATATACTCGGCGAGTTCCTGTCTCGCTCTCTCTTTCTTTTCTCATTTTCAGCGGACACTACAACAATGTAAAGCTCTCGCAGAAGAAAGCGTTCCCTCTTGTAGAACACGCATGGACATTTTCACACACATACATACGAACATTCACTCACGCATACTTTGAAACACAAACTCTCCTCATTAATCTTTAACACACACATTATTGTCTACGTCATTTT
Organism: Acanthosepion lycidas; assembly: GCA_963932145.1. NCBI lineage: Eukaryota > Metazoa > Mollusca > Cephalopoda > Sepiida > Sepiidae > Acanthosepion > Acanthosepion lycidas. Next base: position 17,936,381 of record OZ010587.1, read on the forward strand.
GTAAACGGTTTATTGTTTAATACATTATTATTTGTCTGTACATATGAATCGGTTCTGGTTTTTTTTCGTTACATTTCTTTTGGTCGACTCATATTTCCGAGTCCGCCATGTTTTGTTGTGGGCATTTCAGGAGACACACGTGTTCATCTCACACCGGCCTGCAACACACCCATTTAAAAAGAAATTTTATGTGTATTAAAAAGTTTTGTAACGAGGTAGAACTAGGGTAAAGATTTATTCTCCCATTTAATTTCCCCCATTATGAGCATTATTATATCCGTGATATAATAACACTGTATTTCACGGACAGAACGGAATGGCTGAAATGAAAAAGAATGGCAAACATGCTTTGTTCTCAGAGAGACTTTTATACCACAAAGACATACACAAACCTATATATACACATATACACATGTCCCACGCGAGGAACAATATATGACATATACGAGTAAAGTGTAAGAAGAAAAAAGTAGATTGTTTATATTACGGAAAAAAATATTAAAAGAGAAGTCAATAAATTCATCATTCTAGAATTATATTACTGGAAATATGGACGGCTCATTCTCTAATGTCAGAAAATATCGGACTCTTTCTATATTTTTATAAGCGTTACTAAGATGCTTGGAAGAAAGATTTATTCTTCATCTTTGTTTCTTCCGCCATGGGCATTATTATATTCGTGATATAACAACACCGTAGTTCACGGGCGCAATAGAATGACTGAAAGGAAAAGGAATAACAAACATGCTTTGTTCTCAGAAAGACTTTCATATCACTAAGACATACACAAAACTATATATACAAATGTACACATGTCACACACGCAGAATAATATATTACATATATCTACACAACAAAGTTAAGTCAAAGGAGAAACAAAAGGAAGGGTCTTACATATAATATGGAGATACTGCTCTACCTGGAGAATCCATTTTTAGTGCTCCAGATTTAAACGGGCCAGATTCATCTATGTCCCAAGCGAGGACATATTCCACGAATGGGAAACAATAAGTCTTGGATTTTCCCAAATTGAGGACTGCGAGCTGGAATTTCATTCTATATCTGAGAAAGATATATTCCCAAAGGGAAAAGGAACCATGGACTTGTAAGCTACTAGGGAGATAGATTTAGCTTCGGCCCGGGCCATGTGGGGGGGGGGTGAATAAAGAAGGCAACCTCCTCGTTTCGCTACTATAAACGAACTGAAAAATGACCGGCGTTTTCGTCGCTATGTGGAGTGGCGTCATTAAGCTGTCGTCATTTGAGCCACGTGACTTACCTGAGGATAAGCGCATTCTGTGTCCATAGAAGCACTTTCAAAAGTATTTAAAATAGAACATTTCTTATATACATAATAAAGGGAATATACAAATAACAGATACAAACGCACATATATATTTTCTAAATAACAAATAATTTTTTTTATTTATTAATCCGACAAATTTTATCACTTTAAACGTTATAATTAGTGGATATTCATATTTGAGTAGACGCCTCTTTTATTTATTAAACAATATATTTATTTAATTTCTTCTAACGGTCTGAATTTTAGGGAAATAAAAATATTGTTAAAGAAAAGTATCTGCTCTCTGTCTCTCCCTCTCTTTCATGCTTTGAAAAGCAACATTTAAATCTTTATCTAAATTCGAAGTCTACATGCTGCTGCTGCTGGTTGCAAATAAATTAGCATATTATTATTATTATTATTATTATTATTATTATTATTATTATTATTATTATTATTATTATTATCATCCTAACATTTTTATTTTTATTATTATTATTATTATTATCCTCTTTTTTCTTCTTCTGTGTGTGTGAACCTGTAATATAATAATAAAAGTAATATAATAATTCCACACAGTAAATGTATATGCTTGTAAAATCTCTCTTGTAGCAAATTAAGTTTAATCTGGAGTAACGTTTGATGTCAGATATGTCAGTGATGGTGAAGGTTTCCGTTTGTCATTGGTGAAAAATGGTTCTGCGAGTGATTATGCGGTCATGAGGTGTAATCATAAAAAAAAAGACAGCAATGGACAACATCTAGTGACAAAGAAATATACCTGAACAAATTCTTCCAGGTAAGCTTCTTGTCTGAATGAAACCAAAGAACTATAGCAGAACATACGAATCAAGGCTTTAAAGCCGGTGCTCCTTCCAGTTCTGAGTCATTCTCCTGCAGCCGATATGAAAAAAAAGTATCATCTTCAAAAAGATCTGCAAAGAAAACTTCGTGTGCTTGCATCTGTGGAGAACGTGAGAATGAAGGTTGTTGGTGTTGTGTATATGATTGATTTATTTATTTTTATTGCTTATCAACACTTTTCATGTCATTTAACGCCAGAAAATATTTTTAAATTGTAAGAATTTTGGGGCATTAATGATTTACTGATTCAAGTTCTACTATTTACCCCATAGCTGGGGTGGAGAAGATGTGTATTCATACCTTTCCTCAAGGGTATTTGCGAGTAAGTGAATGTAACGAAGTGTATCCCGGCCGGAATTGAAACTCAAGTCACCCTTTTCAAATTCCCAGACTTTATCCATTAAGTCACCCATCTAGGTACTGACCAGGCTTGACGATATTTAACTTCGTATGGATGGATGGAGGGATGGACGTTCGCTTTCTGACCATGAGACGCGGATTCAAATCTCACCACGGTTGATTTGTCAGGAAGGAGGTTATCGGCCTGGAGTGAGGCAACTTTGGAAAGTGCCTGAAAACCATACCACGTGTTGACCCAAACCTTGTCAGTGAAATTGGTTAGACGGAACATTTGGGGGGTGCTGTGCTAGCATGAAGTCAGAAGTCATCGTGACCGAGGTTTTAGGTGTGCTAGCATTGTTCAGATTGTTGATCATGCTAGATAACACGCTCTCCCCCAGAAGCTGTAACTAAAGTCTGCTCAGCATAGTTGCATTATAAACCACAGGTTCGCCCTGTGGGTGTTGAACAAACACAAATGTGCCTGAACGAGCATCTGCAATGGGGATTGGTGGGTATCCTTGAATACGAGTGGCCAGCTATTATTATATGTTTGTGTGTTTGTGTGTGTGTGTGTGTGTTGCCTATAAGAATTCTTTACTTTCTTTCCTGAAACCAATATCGCTAAATAACTCCCGCGCAAGTCTGCCAGAAGCTAGTCTGGGACAAAATTGTTTCTGATTCGAATGCTCCTCGATTCTGGCATTTTTTTCCAGACTATGACCAAATGAATAAACTTCTGCCATTTATGTCGGAATTAGATGGCTTACCACACTTAGATGCCTTTCCATTTGAACTTTATATTCATCTTGCTAATCATACCCTCTGGTGGGGTCCTCTAATTACGAAAGAAAGAACACTAAAAGTTAGTCCACCACCCGAGGACAGACTGACTGAGAGAGACGCGAACAAATGGATCAAAGCCTTGATTAAAATAGATCTTCCTTGGAAATATAATTTCTATCTTATGTCCCTGGGTCTGGTCATGTTGAAAATTGCATATTCTGGTTCAGTAGAAGAAACGGACAAATGACACAAAGATGAAAAAAAATTGAGTATTAATTGGTATATATATATATATATATATATATATATATATATATGCCTGGTAAAATTTTAAATCCATTTAACTGATTTTGGTCTGATGTGACGAAACCGAAGTATCAGTTTTGCGAAATAAAATATTAGCATGGATTTCTAAAGTCTTTCATAATTTTATATATATTTATAAATATATATATATATATATATATATATATATATATATATATATAGAGAGAGAGAGAGAGAGAGAGAGAGAGAGAGATTATTTTAGCTTTCACATTTCTATTTCTAATACGACAAGACAAACGACCGATATTTTTGCCTGCCGAAATAGGCTCTTCCCCATATGAGATGGTTTTGTATTTTATTGTTTATTATTTGCTCTGTAATAATAAATACATTGAGCTCTTCTTGTGGATCAGTTTGAATATTTTATATTACTAGGATACACTTGGATTATATACCAATCGAATTATTACCATTACTATATATATATATATATATATATATATATATATATATATATATATATATATATATATATATTAATAAATATACATACCATCCTCCACCGAGGGATAATATGTATATCTATTAATATATACTTAATATCCCGGTTATATTATATCGAGCATTGTTTTATTAACCCAGCACTCTATGTGTGCTATATTATTATTATACATATATATGTGTATGTGCGTGTGTATGTTTGTGTGTATTTATGGATGGAATTTTCATTTTTTAAAAATTACGTCCTGTAGATGGCGTCCACCTGTACGAATGCATTCTTGAAATCTGCTGTTGAGAATCCTCATTGTCTGCTGCAACAATATCAGCTGAAATACTGTGAATTTCATCCTAAATTCTAAATGGCGAAATGTTTACTTGCTCAAGGTCACTGTCTCGCAGTGTTGCCACTTGCTCATGTCTGGCAATACGCACTTCAAAAATTCCCGTTTTTGGGGGTCACCTTGTACTTGTAACTTGGTCTAAGATACAGTTCGACAAAAGCTGTTATAAGCAGTGAAATGAGTGCTACCTCAAAAATTCCCGTTTTCTGGGGGTCACCATGTATGTATGACTAATGTATTTGATAAATTGTTATATATGTTATAAATTGATATATACATAAGGTCCCTTTGCGTCCATAGATATTTTTTTTTACATTTCTGTATGTTTCCACTATATATATATATATATATATATATATATATATATATAAAACCTGGAAATCAATGCCGATAAAATCAAGTTCATGACGAACAATGAGAAAGGAACTTGATGCAAAATAGCAGTCGTTAATGTGAAACTTAAAATAGTGAAACAATTCAAATATCTTGACTCAACTTTCAAAGAAGTCCCCAGAATAGAAATGATTTCAATAGCCACAGAGATTAAGTACCATCTGAAATGACAAGAACGTCTGCCTGAAATCAAAGTGCAGACTGTTGCGTGCATTGGCGTTCTTAATCTTTCTCTAAACATGAGAATCTTGATATTAATAGCAGAATTCCAGCAAAGAATCCAAGCATTAGAAAAAAGATTCTACAGAATCCATCCTAATCATCTCCCTCGTGAACCGCATCACAAATGACGCAGTGTTAGACAACGTCACATAGGTAACCGACCAATTGGAAGACCACATAACCACCGTTTAGAAGAGGCGACAATCATTCTACTGCTCTACAATGTCCCACCTTAGGTAAAAGAAGAAGCAGGCAGAGTAAAAGAAATGGCCAGACAACGTCACTGAGCGGACTGGTTGATCCTTCACATAGGCTAATACATTGGCACGCAACCGAGACATAAGAAGGGAGTTAGTAATTTTCCAAGCGTAGCTTAGATGTGGCACAAGGCCGAAAGTATGGGGCACCTAGTGAGGATCGAACTCACTACTCAGTCGTAATTATTCTAGCGAGACAAACTTGCTAACCATTACAATGCCTCGAGTTGACCCATATGAAGGGAATTAGGTGCTTAGCTGCTCGGCAACCCTACGCTCACACCCCGGTCATGAGACTAATGATGATGATGATACGCACAGATACACCTACACTTACAGGTAATACATGCAGAACATACATTTGCTGTGATGGACTTTTCGCGTGTCAAGGTACTGGCTCATTGGAAGATCACATAACCACGGTCGAGAAGAAAAAACTGCAATGCTATGGGCACGTCCTAAAAGCCGACAATCTTTCCACTGCTCTACAATGTCCCACCTTGGGTAAAAGAAGAAGCAGGCAGAGTAAAAGAAATGGACAGAAAACGTCACTGAGTGGACTAAAAATCATTCATGTACAGTCAGACGTAGGCACGCAACCGGGACATATGAAGGGAGGTATTCAGATGTACAGTGACCCTACGACCACACTTGAGGCTGATAATGTCATGCGCTGAATCTTCTTTCTTTTTTTTTTTTTGCTGAAAGATAGCCTAGAATCAGAACCGATATTTCCAAAATTTAGCGAAATAAAATAAATGACTCAGAAGTGCAGTAAAAGAGATGGTTTTTTTAAAAAGAAATGACCAGAAGCAAATGCAGCAAGTTCATTAAAAAAAATACACAAGCAAACACTATAGGGCAGGAACAATAAAACAATGGAAATTATGCAAACGACGACTTCGAACACGAGGACAAACGTTATCAGCACCAATCACGTGCTTTTATGGAAAACTAAGAAAACAGGATCCTCTGAGAGCCGAACAGAGCAGCAAGCAATCCAAGCGAACAAACCAGATTTTATAGTGGTAAGAAAAAGAAAAACTTCCCATACCAGCGGACAGAAAAAAGCGAAAAATTGGGGGAAAACGGAACCATTTTTGAGGGCGGATGAAAATGTGTAAGTTTAATAGTAAATGTACTTGGAATCATACAAAAACACTAGATTGGATAAATTGCTGATTATGAGACAAATCGAAACCCCCCTCAAATTATCCCCACGGGTAATTTAAAAATCAATTTCATCTTACTTCCCGTTAATCTGAACGCAATTTTTTAGTTATCATGGGGGTGCGTTGGTTTCACTAAATACACAAAAATAGAAAAGAACATAAGACAATGATGAGCCTTCTCGCCAGACTTCTTAAACTTTTACAGAAAGGCTCTCCTAAGGTAGCTGTAGATCTTACAAGGAATTATTAGTGAGTGCAATCTTAATATGATATACAGATGACCATGTTGATGACAGGCAAAAAAAGGAAAACTACGGGACCTCCTAGACAAGGTAGTAAAGGAAGGCGAGAAGAATGGACTAATCATCAATTTTAAGAAGGCAGAATGTATGGTCGTCAGCAAAGGAAAAAGCCCAAGATATGATCTCTGAGTTAGAGATGCCAAATCAAACAAGTTTTTTTTTCTTTTTATGTGCCATGTGCTTCAGGAGGTAGGCGATCATAGCTCTCACTCCCTATCCCTTGCAACTTTCAACAAGTTCCTTCCCTCTGCTACTTCCCACAGACCACGTTCTACCATTCACATGCTTAAGTCCACCAGGTATGTCACGCACTGTTTTCCTTTGTCTCTCTTTCCCTCTATTCGACCTGTGAGTATCAGATTCTCCAGGTCCTCCTCTCTCATTATGTGTCCCAGAAACTTCAGCTGCCTCTTCGAGATATTAAGTATAAGCTTCCTCCGTGTCTGCATCCTCTCTAAGATCTCATCGTTGCTCACACACTCGGTCCATGATATCCTTACCATCCTTTAATAGAAACACATCTCCGTCGCTTCGAGTCTCTTCTTCATCTTTGCCGTAAAGAAGGACAGATGTCACGTAACAGTTCAGTATTCTTTTCTTTGTTACCAAAGAAATCCTCCTGTCTCGCAATACTCTGCCCAGCTTTTGGGATGTATCCTTGGCCATCCCAATACGTTTACGGATCTCAGCATTGCCCTTACCGTCTTCTGTCAAGACGCATCCCAAGTATTTAAACTTCCGCGTCTGCTTGATTTTAGTGTTCCCGACCTTCAGATCGCATTTTCAGGCTCATCCTCTTACTGAAGCCCAAAAAATGCGTTTCAGTACAGAAGTTTAAACGTCTGGAGAGTGTTTCAACAGAAAATATGGCACTGCAATCCGTGGGCGCATTGAAATAGCAAAAATACCGCCAAAAACAAAACGGTATTGAGGGTGGGAAACTGCTAAGCTATATCAACCCTTCTATATGGCACTGAATGTTGAACAATTTCTTCAGAGATGAAGATAAGACCTGATGTAACCGAGCTGTGGTTCTACAGAAGGATACTGAGAATGCCGTGAATGAAGGAAGTTTTAAGGAAAATAAAAACAAAAAGGTCACTTGTACAGAAAGAGACAGCTCAAATTTGTAGAAAACATAATGAGAAAGGAGGGTTTGGAGAATTTGACACTCACAAGGTATATTGAAGGCAAGGGGCAGGGGAAAAGAGGCAAATAACCTACCTGACTAGCCTGGATAAATCTATGGCAGAACGGAGCGTGGGAGGTATAGTAAACCGAGAAATATCGCCAAGGACGAAGGATAGGAAGCTGAAGAGAGTCGTTATCGCCTACGTCCTGAAGAAACATGGCACATAGAAAAAGAAAAGAATGTGGCAAAAATACTTTCTATATTTTTTGCGGGGTGGGGATAGTCTCGTTTAATATTTTTGGAGTGATTCCGTTGCGATTAAAGTTTCTAGGTAATACATATATATATATATATATATATATATATATATATATATATATATAGACATAGACACAGAGAGATGGAGAGAGAAAGAAAGTAGTAAACAAAAAAAAAAAAAAAAAAACAAGTTGATATTGCTAAGCAAATTAGCATTTCGGTAACGGTTTTAAACCTTGTTTTGATAAAAGAGTCTCCAAAGCGTGAGTTGGGAAAATTCTACGCAATATTTTTTCTTTTTCCCTCCAGAATTTGTCGGCACATCGATTGGAAAGAGGGGATGGATTTAATATTCAAAGTCTTAACGTCAAAAATGTAAATTTTAAATTTGATATTAACATTTCTTTTTTTTATTTATTTATTTTCATTTATTTATTTTACCATAATAAATTCGAATTAATGTAGCAGTTATCATATTCGAATCTACTGTAACCAAAAATACAACTTCATTTCCCAAATGTTCAAAGGATTATTTTCATCTTCATTGTTTTTTTTAATACACCGCTTCGACTGATATATTCTCTCATCTTCCGCTATTATCTATTTTTCCACTTACTTTCATTTTTACGTTATTCGGACTATTGTCCTCATCTTTGCCGCCATATTTATTAAAAAGTTTCGGTCGTTGTACGCTCTGGCCTTCTTCAGGTGGTTGGAATGTCGAACTCTACCCTTTATTTCGCTCACTGGGGTAGACTGTTCTAGTTCCACGTTCCATGTTTAATTGGTGTTAGTTATCAGTTATCTCCTATTAATTTCCCTCTGAAAGTTCTCCACTGGCTTAACCGGGTATTGAACTCACACTCTTTGGGTCCTGTCACTGGATCCAACCAACGCCTTTATCCATTGTGCCCATGTGTCCTTGAGGAAACGTTGTAATAAATATGGCGACAAAGATGAGGACAATAGTTCGAATAATGTAAATAATGTACATAATACCTCATCTCAGAAATATAGACAGATACTGAAGGGCTGAAACGTTGTAATAAATATGGCGACAAAGATGAGGACAATAGTCCGAATAATGTAAATAAAGTACATAATACCTCATCTCAGAAATATAGACAGATCCTCTTTGATGTTTTAAAATAATATTTTAATCATTTCACTCAAAGCAAGGCGATAAAGTCACTAAAACGCAAGGGCTTACTGAAAGTTAAATAAATCGAAAATTTCATTGAGTTGGAAAGACAATAAAAGAACGAGAATCACAGGTTTGGTTCTAGAAATGACTGGCAGCTCTGCAACAGTGTCCTAACAATCGCAAATCCTAATACCTCCCCTCTTCAATCAATTTGAAGTATTGAGATCTACTGAAGTTAAGGTAGAGTTCTTTCTTCGAAAGTTCTCTCCCAACCCCCTATCGACTCATCTGGAGTACCTCTACCAGATTTTTCCTCTAGAATGGAGGCTTTACTGAGTGATATACGTATAACCCCGTCACTGGTTTCTGGCATTATCTCTAAATTAGATCCCTACAAGGCAAGCGAATGTAACGGAGTCCCTGCCGTCATCCTAAAGAAATGTGCTCCCGAACCGGGTCCTGTTCTCTCCAAAATTTACAACAAATGCCTAACTTCCTGCTTTCCAGCTTGTTGAAAGTCCTCCGCTGTAGTTCTTGCTTTTAAAAACTCTGGGTAACCCTTTGACCCATCAAATTATTGTCCTGTTAATGTACTCGAGGCTCTAATCAATGCCGAATTGGTTATGCATCTTACTTCAAGGCGTTCGACAGGGTTTGGCATGATGGCCTTCTACGCAGGCTCAAGAGCTACGGTGTCACGGGACGTATAATGAAGCTCGCTTCTATATCTCTTCATACTAACGGGAAGATACCCTAGGGCTCTATACTTGAATCTACGCTATTTCCGATCTTCATCAATGATCTCCCCGATGGCATCAGTTCCCAACTAGGCATTTATGGAGATGAGACAACCATTTACTCTTGTCTTAGTAGCAAGTCCGACAGATCTGACAAAGTAAACCTGCTAACTGCTGTTGAAAAGGACGTCCAATCAGTGGTTAACTGGAGCAAGAAATAGCTTGTAAATTTTAACACCTCCAAAACAAAACTGCTTTCATTTAATCACCACAGAGAAACGTTTCTGCTTTTCATCAGGATGGCTGATGCTAAACTACAGAAGAGCAACTCTACACCTTCTTGGGCTCGTGTTTTCCACTGACATGAAGTGGAGCGACTAAATAGAATCAATTGCTACATATACTGAAAGGAAAGTTGGTTGAGTGTGTCGTGCCAGAACATTTTTTTAATCAGACTTCATCTTGCACATTTATAAATCTACTATTCATCTGTGCATTAACTAATGTTGCCATATCTGGTCTGGTGCTCCTGCCGTACACTTCGATATTCTTGACAAAATCCAAAAAAGGATCTGTAATGTAATCGATCCTGACCTGGCACCTTGACTTCAGTCATTTTCTCACCGACATAACGTGTCCCATCTGTATTACTAATATTTTCATAGCAACTGTTCTGGTGAGTTTTTTTTCCCCTGGTGCCCGGACTAAATGGATTTAATCGTGCGACTAGATTGGCACCTAGGTCTCACCGTTTTTCTAGTGAATTAGCTAGATGTAACCGCCACTTCTACTTTAACAGTTTCTTTTCTCGTACTTCTCACCTGTGAAACTCCCGATTTCTTACTTCCCTTAGAAATACAGAATTCAAACATTTAAATGCAACTTCTGTCGTCATATTCTACCTTCTTGAACACTGCTCCTTTTTTGATCTTTGCTCAATTCTCCCCATACTCAGTCTTCTCACTTTCACTTTCACTCACTGCGTCTTAGTGGCACTATCGCCTTGCTTGGGGTGAAACGATTAAAAAAAAAGACAGATAACGACGATTAACGTTGCATTCAAATTTTTGAAGTTTACAAGAAAGCAAGAAGCCGGAAGAGAATTCCCCAGGCGAGGAGTGCAGGAGAAGAAACTATCAGAACTGAACTTACGGTTCTATCTAGCAATTTCAACAGTAAAATGATGAAACCTACCTGCCAATCTAGTAGTACGCTTAAATTCGTAAAGACGTGGTACCAACGAGAAAAGGTCATTAAAACAATTGACGTGAAACTATTGATAGAAAAATCTACGTTACGGCGATGGGAAAGTGATTGATTCCGAGATGCCAGGTCAAGACCGATAACATTGCAGATTCTTATTCAGATTTTGTTCAGAATCCCTAGATACTTAACAGAAGCACTAGACCAGATATAGCAACATTATTCAATGCACGGATGAATGGTGCGCAAATAGAATTGCAAGAGAGATTCTGGTGAGAAAAAATGTATATTACGACACAGTGAACCAACTTTGCTAGTAGCAGACCTAGCAGTTGATTCCATATAATATTTCTACTTCATGTCAGTGAAAGATGATAGAAAATGTTATATTGCTTCGGTCGATCTGTTCTTCAGTCATGTCAGGATATGCGTTGTATCCGGAAATTTCTCGAAATCGCTGATAATTGTTCTTTTTTTCTTTTCATTTTTTTCCTCTCTTCAACTAGAACATCCAAATCTAACGATATTACAGGACTGCATATTAAATTCTCTTGTTAGTAACGTTTACATGAGAACAGACAAGACTCGAAGAACTGTGAAACGGAAGAAGCCGATTTCTTTACACTGATTTTTGTACGTTTCTATGTTTCTACTTGTTACTGTAACACTTCAAAAGCAGCACGTCATAACTCAAACTATTTTAGCGCAATACCTTTAAAATACTATAACTTGAATAATAAAGCCATTTCCAGTCAAATCAGGAAACCGGTTCCGAAAAGTGTTATTGCTCGTCAAAGTAATTAGTGAACAACACGATTTTGAAAGGCAGACTGGATACATAACAAGTACATTTTATGGCAATGACTGAAGATAATACATATGAGCATTCATAGTAACTGTCATTATACACTAAGTTAATAAAAAGAAACTATTCAGACGCTTAAAAAATAAGTTCTTTTCTAGGGTATGTAGATTCAAAGGAGAAAAGATTTTTTTCTTTGTGTGTGGTAGTAGGAATGACTTACTAGTTGTTGAAAGTGTCCTGATTTGGACTCGCTGACTTCTACGTTAAGACAAAAAATAGTTATAGATTGTTTTAAGATTTTCTTTTTGGTTTGCTTTATTTGTTTTTTGGGGGGTTTTTTGTTTGTTTTTTTTCCTGTCTTTTTTGGATTTTTTTATTTTATTTTGGCTTTGATTTGTTTTGTTTTTGAAAGTGCTTTCAGGAATTATTAAGTATAGACTATTTTCATTGGTCGATAAATTGAATGCTATGTCATGTGACCTATTTTCTATTCCGTATGACCTTCTCAGCAACAGCTTCCTAAAAAGATGATCAGGTGTTATATTCAAATAGTGTTTTGATAATTAAATCATGCCTACGGTATTTTTTTTTTTTTAAGAGAGTGACTATTATTACTGAAAAGTGAACGTCTATGTAAGTGCCCCCCCTCCCCATGCTGACTTGGCTTGTAGGAGAAGGATATTTCTGGAACTTATTCCCCAGCCGTGACAAGAGAAGGGGACTGCCTATAAAAACAACCCCCACCCCACCCCAATAATTCTATAACCACTTTACTTCCTGTTTCGGTCATAAACAAAACTCCCATAATTCCGCTCTGTATACTTTCCCATGTTACCCTCTCACCACCCCCTCTAATTACTTTTAGTCATAATCAAAGCTCCTGATATCACCTCCGCAAATCACCTTCACTAATCTCAGAACACTTACCCTATGACCGTACGTTGATAATAGTCGCCCACCCCCCTTTTTTTTTAGACAAATTAGCAAAATTGTATCTGTCCAAGTAATAACTTTAGCTTCATTAGATGCTAAATTCAGGATCATTTCCCTTGACATGTTTGCACTCATTCAAATTACCTATTGTAGCATGTCACTGATGGTAATAATTAAAAATAAAATTAATTAAAGTTGAGGGATAATAAGCATTTGTAATTAATTATATCATTAATTTTACGAGGAGAAATGAGTTGACTCTGAGAATGCTGGAGGGAACATTTAAGCAAGTGGTTAATAAACATTATTTCAGAACGTGACAAGACAACAAGACCTTTCGCGTCTTTATTCAACAGAAACAGTTGCCGCAATCGACAGATATTTCATTATTCTATAATTGCACGTTGCTGAAACGGAATAAAAATGGACGAATCAAAAGGGGAGAAAATTCTTCTCGTCTGAATTACCTCCGTTGTCATTCAAGTAACTGCAACATCACCGCCGCCCCGCGGCAATTTTTGTAGTCAATTTAATTTTCAGGAGGAAGAAAAAAGGAACAAGTTTCTGACATCTGTTCAAGTTATATTTTTGTTCCCCTGAGGCTTTGTTTTTATCCACACTAGTCACTTAAAAGTCCTTACAGCAACTTGTTACTCTTCTAGAAACTGAAGCGAAAACTTCGAAGCAGGAACTGTCAATTTGAAAAAGCCGTAAGTGAATGCTATTAGCTTTTACCAGATTTCAGATAATCCACTTAGCTCTTTTTTTTTTTTTTTTTTTTTTTGTATTTGCTTCTTATTTCTGTCGTTTGATTGGGATCGGGGAACTTGGGGAGCCAAAATTAATGTGTGTTTGGAAGGGAAGGCAAAACGCAAAGTTAATATCAGGTGAATTTTTTGTCTCTATGATTCATATTACCGTTTTATACAATTTTCAGAATTTTTTTAAAATATCATAATACTTCGAGCAATTCAAGTAAGACCCTCTCACTTCTTGTCTATCCACTCTGCTTGTTTTATTCATTCGTTACAATCTCTCTATGTGGAACAAATTAGGCACAAGTATTTATATATTTGTATAAAATTGCTTGTGTGACATTACGTTAATATAAAATCTCTTTAAGTACAATGCATGTGTGCCATCCCTTTCTTTCAATTCCGTCCGTGCATTAAGGCACTATTATATTGCGGATATAAAATCAACTCGGTATATATGTTTTGACACAACTATTTACTCCTGTCTTAATAGTACGTTGGATCGTTTCGATATGGCTAGATTGGTATCTGATCTAAAAAATGACCTACATTTTCTTGTTAACAGAGGGAAGAAATGGCTTGTTAATTTTAACGCCTCCAAAACGAAACTCTCTATTAATCGTCTAAGAGAAGCCTTTCTGACTAATTGCACCTTCTCAGTCTAACATTTTCCCGCTAACATGAAGTGGAAAGAATCAATTGCTAGGTCTACTGCTAGGAAAGTTGCTTCACTGTGTTGGGCTTAACAATTTTTCTTGTCAGAATCTATCTTGCGTATTTATAAGTCTGCTATTTATCCTTTCTCTGAATCTCGCTGCCACATCTGGTCCATTGCTCCTGCTATATATTTAAAGATTCTTGATAAAAGCCAAAGAATAATCTACAATTTTATTGGTCCTGACATATCATCTCGGCTTCTGTTACTTTCCTATCGCATAATATAGCTTCCCTCTACTTTTTCTATAAATACTTTCATGGTAATTGTTCTGATGAACTTTCCTCTATGACGCTTAACTTTTATGGATTTAAGGGTAGTACTAGATTTTAGGCAAGGTATAATCATTTTACAGTTGAAATGACTAGATGTAACCGTAAGTTCTATGTTAACAGTTTCTTCTATCGCACTTCTCGCTTGTAGAACTCCCTTCTGGCTTCTTGCTTTCCAGTCAAATTTGATCTTCAAAATTTTAAATGCAATGTCAATCGTTATCTTCTGTCTTCTTAATTCTTGTTCTTTTATTGTCCTTTCTCCTTAATAGTAGTTTTTCTCATATTTTCTAACACTCAGTAACCCCTTGCTTTCTAGTGGCTTTATTGCCTTTGATCTTAAAAAAATTTAATGTAATATCAATCGTTATCTTCTGTCTTCTTAATTCTCGTTCTTTCATTGTCTCTTCCCCTTAATAATGTTTTCTTTTTCTCATCTTCTTTCACATTCAATAAGACCCTGCGTCTTAGTGGCTTTGTTGCCTTGCTTGGAGGGAAATGACAGTCAAACTATACAGGAATTAACTATATCTTAGACACTTCGAAGGAACTAAAACTATAATCTAAGATATATGAACGCCACTTCTACATTATAGCGTATAAAGGTGGGTGTGCTGTTGTTACAGCCTAGAGGTCAGACATCAATCTGAGGAACATGTCACCCTCTCTCCAAACACATAAAATCCTCATTGTGTATATCTATATTTTCAAGGACACTGTACATTTGTTTTCAGTACGATGTGCTACCTAAAGGCTTACGTAAGTAACGCACAAAATGGCTTCCTTTAAAGAAAAGCAAAGAGAAGACGAAATTCAAGTGAATTTGAGTGATGCATGTATTATTCGTCGAGATATTCTGTTCCTATCGTCTACTCAATACGAGGCAAAAAAGAACCCGGACCACCATTGCCATTTTTGACAAATGTTACAAGGTCAAAAAGTGAGGTGTGTTGGTCTTCACTATCATAACTTTAATTTAGAAGTTGTATTTATTAACCCAATCACACTTTAATAATACGAGCACCGTAATAGCACATTTATATAACCACCATAAAATTCTAGACTAATGCCAATATTTACAAATGTATTTACAGTTTGTGGGGAGGGGAAGAAAACATGATTTTTATTTAAAAAAACAACCCCATGATTTGAACACAAAAAAATGAGTATTGGACATTCTCCACGGCCCAAAATTGGCTGAAAAAAGTAAATTAACTGGACAAGAATACTGTGAGAACATTTACAAAAAAATAAAATAAAATAAAAACAAAAACGAAATGTTTTCACCACTCCAAAAAACTCTACCTTCCGTCATCTAACAAGAGAATGGAGGGGTGAAAGTGGGGGAGAGACTGAAAAGCAAAAGAGGCCAATGAGTATTTACTCCTTAGCTAAATTAATCAGTTTCAATGAACTTAAATTATTCTAACATAACTGAATTGGGCAGATGTGTCATTATCGGAAAAACTCCAACTATTCAGTTCGAGACACCAATCAAGATTAGCACCATTCACTCAACACTCATTTCAGCAAAGTCATCCGAAGAAAGTCTCTCCCTCTCCATCCTGTACTTCACCTTCAGCTGGTACTTGGAGAAAGCAACCAGATGATAGAAAGAAACAGACAATGCTCTGTGGACTTCATTCCCCCTCCTCGTTCATACCACTATGCGCATCACGGCTAGCAAGCACGTAATTATATAGGGCTTCCTATTATATCATATTGTTACAAACGGGACTGACAAGAATTGTCCGCGCAACACGTGCTCTTTATTAAGTTCACACAATGGACACGCGAAGTGCATTCCAGAAGTTTCGAGACTTTTTCAGGAGAGACATTTATGAAGTCCAAAAAAAGTACACAACTGTAAATTCCTTCAAAGTCGCGGATCCTCTGACTTCAACGCACTTGCTGTAGCGCTGCAGTCACTCTGGGGAAGTCACCCAAAGTGAAGGTGTCCAGGATACTTATCACAGCCTCCCTCTTCTTCTCAGTGTTTTCAAAACGACTGCAACTGAGATTCTCTTCGGCTTGAGGAACAAGCAAAAGTCACATGGAGCAAGGCCTTAACTGTAAGAAGAGTGAGGGACATTTTTGATGACCATCAACCATCTCCTTGCTGTTACCAACCCGTCTGTCCTTCTGTTCGTCATTGAGCACCTTGGCAAAAAACTTTCAGATCATCATGAATACTTCTGTCAAGAGTTGCCACACCAACTCCAAACTCTATGCTTATTGTCTTCAGAGACACATGACGGTCATCATCCAGAAAATTGCGAATTTTCTCAACCATCTCTGATGTTCTGACATCCTCGTTCACATTGTCTCTTTCCAACATCATTCATTCGTCCTCTCCACCGTCCTTGAACCTATTGTGCCAACGAAAATCAGATGCTTGGCCCATACTAGTTTATCCAGAAGCAGTCTGGAACATTTCATAAGCTTCTGTAGTATTTTGCCCAGTTTAATACAAAACTTTATTGCATAGCGAGCTTTCAAATTGGCTTCACGTCCTGACTGCATTCTCCAAGTTCGTCCGCTGTGACAATTAGTCTTTAGAGGGGTGTGTTCAAAGAGTGTTTATAATCATCTCTTTCAATGTGCAAGAACAAAAACTGGCAAGTTAACTTATTAGATGTATAGTAATTATATATTAAAACTACAATAATTTAGAAAAGTTATAATTGACTCTCCAAAAAATGTCTCAGAACTTCTTAAATTCACCTCGTAGAACCGGACAGTGAATGAAGACGCACTCAATCAACTCCTCGATTCCACCGCAACGGAAATGGCAAGTCCAACTGCGAAAGATTTTTTACAGAACCAGAGCGCATTAGGAATCATCATTAATGAGGCATTTCAACCTATGTCATATGGGTTTGGATTTGGTTGGTTTTACGGCATATCAAACCCTCAATGGGTTATTTAACGCCGATAATGATTTTTTTTTTTTTATTGCTGGTAATATTTTCTTTCAAGATAAACTACAATTGGTAATATTTTTTTCTAAAAATGTATTGCTGGTAATTTTTCTTTTTTACACAGTATTTCTGGTATGTAGTAAAACCTGTATTTATACTTTCATAGTGTTTTAACCCCAGTTTGGGTGTCAACTATTTGCCTCTAGCTAGGACCCTAAAAGGTGCTACTACCCCGGGTGAGGGTGGACCTGAGAACATCAGCAACTAAGAGGTGGTTCCACGCTCCTCAAAACCTGATCAGAGGCATTACTGTTGGATGTAGTTTACCGTCATACCCAGGACGCCTATGTCATATGGAGAGAAATTACCCACCCGTCAAACCGAGCACCTAGACAAATTTATTGTGAACGCACCCCCTAATAAACCGATATAATGTCTCAACTGCAACTGTTGGATCCTCCAAGAGAGAGCAGTCTGTATCCGAGGAAGAACTCTCAAAGCATGTCGGCATTCGTGGTACAAGCAGCAGTCGTTTAAATGTAAACGGAGGGCCACCCCTTCGTCTGAGGGCACTCTCCTCAAACCCTGGAAAGTTTATTGGCATCCTCCTCCCAGAAACTGCTGTACTCATCATCCTGTATACACATCCGACCAAGGAATTGTAAACGATGAGTCTTGATGCTTAAAATTCCTGACCTCACAACACACCAGTGGAGACGAAACTGAGGTTCTCTTTACTTCAACTAGTTCAGTAAACGGCAGTGGTAGAATTGAAAGGCGGTAAAAGATGAAGGGTTAGATATACGTAACGTAAACCTTGGTGCCCCTCTTCAAAAAAAAAGGTTCCTTCGCATTTACATGAACTACGGCAACTATCTACTCAAGAACCTCCGACGCTTTCTTCACCCGCTAGAGGTCGGTACCAAAAAAGATGCCGAGTATCTTGCAAAGCTTGTCCATCCAACTGAAGAACGAGGAGAAGAGCGCTTTCCACGAACCCAACCGTAAGTTAACAGACTTATAACGGTTAATATTTTCCCCCGTGACATCCAGATTCCTTTGTTGATCTCGGCACTGCTTGTTTACAAGCGTGAAACACGTTCGGCGTAGGCGTTGTGTACCTGTCTGCGATGGTTGTTGCAGGTAACGGATTTGCCATTGCGAAAGTTGGGGTTTGTTGTGCTGATACCAAAACTTAGATTCATAGCTTTTACCATTTTTTGAGCATTTAGTTTTAAAGTTCACCTGAAAAAAAGAAAGAAATGCCTAACTTCCGTAGGTTTTTGCTTACAGACTTCAAAATTTTATTATTTCAAGAATAATTCCAAATAAAGTTAATATCTTTTGTATTAAATGCAAAAAATATATTCCAACCAAAATTCTAATTGTGAATCACGGCAAGCAAAATATGGATATTTTTTTTACTGAATTTGATAAGTAAAAATTGTGTAAAAAGTTTGTAAAATTGTAAAAGATTACGAAAAAGGCTATTCAATGAATAAGATTCGTAAGATCATCTATATAATAAATGGGAATTATCAATGTGTCAGTGTATCACAATTTTCAAGTTTACTCCCAGAGGCCGTAGGGAAACATATCATACCATTTTGGAATCAGACCGACTCCGTGAGCAAATTAAAAACATTCCGGGACGGATCCGGACCCGCAATCCTGAAATTTGGGATTCTCAATTTTTCATTACTGCGATTCTTTTCGAATTCTGCCATCTTGGCTTCTACCGATGAAAACAAAGTGACACAACTATCTAACTTTCAATAGCTCATGTTCAAATGAAAAAACTACTGTTCTTAAATTACAGTATTTCAAAATAGAATTGTGTTTCCAACTTTACACCTAGAAAGCGTAGCCCAATATATCATACCATTTTGGAATCAGACTGACTCCGTGAGCAAGTTAAAAACATTCCAGGCTGAATCTGGACCCGCGATCCTGAAATTTGGGATTCTCAATTTTCATTACTGCGATTGTTTTCGGCGATTTTATACGTGATTTTTTGTGACGAACTTTTTGCACGATAACAGTTTTTATATCTTGGAAATAAAATTGGGAATAATAGAAATGTTATTGCGAAATCCAGCGAAAGTCACCTATGAAATAAAAATAATTGTTTGTACGGAAAGTAACGACTTACGTACATCAAAATTGTCTTTAAATTAAATGGCGGCAGAAGAATTATCAGTGAACTTTTAAAAGGTAAACTTAAATATTAATGCAATACTAAACGGCAGCGATCAGTTTTGAGTTTTCCTGTAGTTTATTGATGCCTATCGCATCTACTCCTCCCTAAGTATTGTGATAAACGCCCAATCAAAAGCCCTCCGCTGGATCTAGCTTAAATATCGCCCGATATGGCGGCTTTCAAGCTAGTAATTAATAAAAACAAACAAAAAATAGATAAAAGTGTATGGAACACCATGATGACAAAATGTTTTACATTTGCATTGTTTATTGAAAATCACAGTAAAATTATTGCACCTTATGACATATTACACCATAATATAAGCTAAATTGTTCAGTATTTTTCTCTTTGAAGTAAATGATGTTCGATCATTTGATCAGATTTTGAGAAGTAGCCTAGGCTGAGAATTTTTCAGCACCTCTTCATATACTTGTACAAAAGTTGTTTTTAAGATCAAAATTTGTAGAAAACTAGGGATTGAAATATACCTGGATAATGTTTCTATTAAATTGAAATCAGTGCATGATAGGAATGGAAACTCTTACCTTCAAGCATGAAGGATCAGATATGACTGGCAAACATTGGAGACATAGCAATAATGAATGAAAATTATCTTCAGCAACTGGCATTAGGCTAATTTATTGTATAGATGTTGGTTTAAATCTGCTAGGAATGATTGCTAAATATATACTCTCCCCAAATTTATAGACAAATTGTACAGATGCATGCTAGGATTTTTTCCTAACCAACAAAATAGACAATTTCTTGGTTACATCTGCCATTTTTCTTATCTTGAAGTCTGAATTTAGTAATAATGTGCTTGTAGTTTTGCATCCTGTCCATATGAAATTTGTAAAGCTTCAGTAAATTATAAATTTTATAAAGCTGTTGGTCTAAAATTGCAACGTTACGATTTTGAACCTAAATTTACCCTTCAATCTGGTTTCCTTAGAAAATGGTAACCATTTACAAAAATATATTTTGAGACAGTGTTTATCATGTCAAACCCTAACCTTCAAATTGAGTGCAATACTACGTTTGCAAAATCGACCTGCCCTAGTGGGCAACGCTGACGAACGCATTGGGATAACTTGAAGGGCTTCAATTTTATCTCAATTTTATGAATATTTCTGATCAGGACTGTTAACGTTACACATTATTCTTTGAATTTTGTCAAGAATGTCTACGTATATATAGCAGAAGCACCAGACCAGATGTGGCAGAAATATTCGGTGCACGGACGAATGGTTCACTTATAAACATGCAAGATAGATTCTGTCGAGAAAGAATGTCTGGCACGACATAGAGGACATACTTTCCTAGCAGTAGATTAAGCGATTAATTCAATTTAATCATTCCACGTCCATGTTAGTGGAAAACATGAGACCAAGGATCTGCAATGGGCTTCTTTGTATGGTTTCCATAATTATTTCTGGCCATTCATTCTCGTGTATTCTGGAATTCTTTCAAACATTCAAATATCTAGAAATAAAAAAGAACAACTTACACCCTGCATTTGTTCTTCGAAAGAACGTCTTCTCACCAATATTCTGTTCAAACAACTAAATGCCTGATGTTTTCTTTTAGCGAATACCTCGCTTAAACCTCTACCGTTTGCACACAATTTTCTGCCACGTCTTCTTCCAAATTATATAGCTGAAGGCGAAACGGGTAGAGCAAAACAAAAAATAAAACTTTTTTTCCCCATCTTCTCATAAGACGACAACTTTTCCTTCGCCACACTTCCAACGATGTCTGAAACAGGATAATGATTGGATCAAAAGTGAGACGTCTGTTTCGATTATTTCAGATGATATAGGAATTGGTCTGGCGGATAAGAACTGGAGAGCCTGGCATAGCAAATAAATAAGCACTTCAAGAACTTCGGTAAGGGCAAATGCCATTGCTCATAGGGACTTGATGTTAAGGACATTCGGAGGAAGATATTGGTTTGGTATCGAAATTCAATCACTGTAATCATTTCGAGCTGTAAGTGCAAACTGTTATTCGAAAAGAAAATCATTATGTAAAACGCTGACTTTCAATATTCATTAATAACGCACACCTTATATATATATATATATATATATATATATATATATATATATATATATATATATATATATATATATTCAGACCAGTGCTTTGCTAATAAATGGAGTCAATTTATCCAGACAAAAGGAAAAGGTAGAGGAAAAAAAGGAACAAGAAAAAGTTTTAATATTAAAAGAAAGTTTCAATATCAGGTTTTTAAACATTGTGGCGTGAGAAAAAGAGAGAGATGTGGAGGGGTGAGGGAAGAAGAGAGTGAGAGAAATTATGCAGAAATTATCTAAATGTTTTGTATGTCTGAGCGCTTTCGGCTATACTTTTAGCCATTATCAAGGAGTTTTTTATTTTTAATTTTAACTGAATGTATCGATTGTTTTGTGTATGTATCTATGACTGTTGTATTTTCCAAACACGGTCAGCACATTGTGGCCGTGTTCATAGTTGATATTATTGAGTTTTGGCTTTTTCTTATTTAATCATAATGCTTCCATTTTTTTTCTCCTTTTTTATATGAGGCGATTATATTCGCATTATCAACGAGTATGCGGCGGATAAAATTATAAGAATACAAGAAAAATTAAATAAAAAACTTAATATAACAAATTTAATTATATATATATATATATAATAGATATATATATAATAGACGCTTTTGTCGTCTTCGACGCATGAGGTTGTCGTAGTGTTCAAGTCCATAGAACTGGACAGCCCGGCTGCCCGCGCATATGATTTGATTATAGTGGTGAAAGCATGTGCAGAACGAGCCACATTTTTGGAAAGAACCGAACTGATGTCCATGGTCTGCCACAAGGTTTTCAAACGTCTCTCCTCAGGTTTCTCGTAAACTGCTCGCCAATCAAGGTTATAAGACCCGATCTGTCATAGCTAGAGCTGGAGAAGAGATGGATATATATCTTCCCCAATTAAATTAATGTATTCAAATTATATTAGTTCAAATTCTAATCGAGTTCGTTACATAGATTCGGCCTTTTATTTCTCAAATTTTAATAACCGGCCTATTAAATCTACACACACACATACACATATATATATATATATATATATATATATATATATATATATATAGTAAAAGTAATGTAAAATATGGGGGGTATATAATCCAAGTGGATCCTAGTAATATAAGAATATTAAAATTGATCCACAAAAGAGAGCCTTATTTACATTATTTGGACTATTGTCCTCATCATTGTCGCCATATTTATAACAACGTTTCGGCCGTTGTACGCTCCGGCCTTCTTCAGGTGGTTGGAACGTCGAACTGAACCATTTATTTCGCTCACTGGGGTAGACTGTTCTAGTTCCACGTACCATGTTTAATGGATGTCAATTATCAGTTATCTCCTGTTAATTTTCCGTTTGAAAGTTCTCCACTGGCTTAACCGGGTATTGAACTCACACTCTTTGGGTCCTGTTACTGGATACAACCAACGCCTTTACCCACTATGCAATGTGTCCTTGAGCACATTCTACAAACAGTTCGACATTCCAACCACATGAAGAAGGCTGGAGCGTACAACGGCCGAAACTTTGTAATAAATATGGCGACAAAGATGAGGACAATAGTCCGAATAATGTAAATAGTGTACATAATAACTTATCTTAGAAATATAGACAGATACCAAAAGAGAGCTTGATGTATTTTATTTATGCATAGCAATAGATAAACAATCAAGAAAAATCTTTTTACCTCATGTAAGGAATAGACGATAAAACTGATCATCTATCTTCTCAACCCAGACATGATTTTCATATCTGGGTTGAGAAGACAGACGATCAGTTTTATCCTCTGCTGAAATAGTCTATTCCTTACATGAGGTAAAAAGATTTTTCTTAAGCGTTTATATATATATATATATATATATATATATATATATATATATATATATATATTGGTTTATCCATATCGTCAAAAAAATATGACTTCTGTATTTAAGTTAATTTTGCCATTGCATTTTTTATATTTTCGACATAGGAAATCTAGATTTTTTTGCTTCTTACTTTAAAATCTAAGTGAATTCTGACTTTCAAAATATTAAAAATAAAAATACTGAACGTAACATAACAACAAAATAAATAAACCTTAATATAAAACAAGATAAATAAATAATAAAATCAATGTATGATCAACCTGGTCTTACGCCAATGCAAGATATGGACCTGGTGTTACCACAAGGCCGTAATTATTTTCTTCTAGAATTTTTTCTCTTAGAATTTTTTTTGTGTGAACTATCTACTTCTACAATTTTTCTACTAGAATTATTTTCTGTATGAAATACTTTTCTAGAATTATTTACTTCTAGAATTATTTGCTTCTAGAATTATTTGCTGTATGAACTATTTTCTTCTAGAATTATTTACTTCTAGAATTATTTCTGTATCAATTATCTTCTAAAATTATTTACTTCTAGAAATATTTACTTCTAGAATTATTTCCTGTATCAATTATTTTCTTCTAGAATTATTTACTTCTACAATTATTTACTTCTACAATTATTTTCTTCTAGAATTATTTACTTCTAGACTTATTTTCTTCTAGAATTTTTTCTTCTAGAATTATTTACTGCTAGAATTTTTGTATGCAATAAATTCAATTGTTTCATGTTACCTATAATATAAAAGCTTTCACGTTGAAAAACCGGTTCTCGTACGAGCACCGATGTTAAGCTACGTCAAGCATGGTCAATACCTAGATGGGTGACCATTCGTGAATACCAGGTGATGTAAACATGACTTAAGTGCAACGGTGTAATAATAACTCAGAATTGATAATCAGAGACGAGTTCCAATACAAATTGGGTTCGTTATATTCACTTAATCGCAAATACCCTTGGGAAAAGTATAAATCCACCTCTTCTCCCCCAGCTATGAGTTAATTAGTAAGATTTATATCACTAACAATCTAAAAATACATTCCAAGGGTTGATATGTCGCAAACAACAAACCACTCCATTATATATAATCTAAAAGAATCCGAGCGTTTATTAAAAGTAAAAAAAATAGTCAAAGAGACCTAACATAAAACAAAAATAAAAAGCACTGTCTTAGAAGCAAGAAGCCAGAAAAGAGTTCCACAGACAAGAAGTGCGGGAGAAGAAACTCTTAGCATAGAACTTACGGTTAAATATAGCTAAGTCAACTGTAAAATGATTAGACCTAGCTGCCAATCTACTACTGCTCTTAAATTCATAAAGTCTAGGTGCCATAGATGAATGTACATCAGAACAATTAACATGAAAGTATTTATAGAAAAAGCACAGGGAAGCTACGTTACGGAAGTGGGAAAGTAACTGACTCCGAGGATGCCAGATCAGGACCAATAATATTGCAGATTCTTCTTTGGTTTTTATCAATATTTCTTCTATTAATTAATATTTTGTTAGGGTAACACAAGCCATGTATATTTATTAGTAAGTCTTCCGTTAATATAACAATAATAAATTTTCTTTTAATCAACAGTATGGATCAATCTATAACTATACCATTTGACTTATAACAAAATCCAATTATTATATGAATACATTTCTTAGTGATATTATTTTAAATCTATTTTATTCAATTCAGAATTGGTTTGTTTTATTCAACACAGAATGTATTTTTCTGTAGCCAACAAAAAATACTCATGGTTTTACGTCGCATTATTCCAACAGTTCACCTTTGCACAAAGGCCGCTGGCAAGCAACGCGTGTGCGAACTAAGGTTAATGAATGCAAAATATGTCGCTGCGGTTTCTAACTTGATTTTACAGATGAATGCATGGCATTTGCAAAGCAAACGCATTTATTTAAATAAAGAACACATTTTTCTCCGTTCCCCCCCCCTTTGAATAATTTACTTTTTATAGTGCATGACATTCAACATGACCGCCATTTTTATCGTTGCAAATGTGGGCTCCATTTTGTATTAGTTTCACTGCATTTTTATTAGATTTGAATTGCTTTTCAACAATTCTATTTTAGGTTGCTATAAAAAAAATAATATTCTGTGTTGGATAAAACAAAAGGTGTCAAAATATCTCTATTTTTACGAAATTTATTCAGTTTTAAATGTGTGCGTAATTCTTTGTGGGTCATTTGGGGTAAAATCACGTTCCGTTTTCTTTTTTTAAATAAATATTATAAATATATAGAAATATTTGAAAATAGTGATTCTCAACCTTTTTTGCCCAATGCCCTCTTTTCACAAAATGTAAGAATGTTATTCCTACTTTCCAAGATTGTCTGGTTCAAAAGGTGCATTCCAAATACTATGCATATATTAATGAAAAATCTTCATTATTTTCCATATTAACAAATATACTTGGATTAGTTTTATAGAGTGGTGGGGTTAAAAATTTCATAGCAATATAAAATGTTGGCGGATTTTTAAACTTGAATACGTGTACAGTAATTTGTTTTAATTCCATAACTAATTTTTTAATCGGTATAACCCATGCAAAGTAGTAAAGCCACTAAGACACAATGGGGTTACTGAGTGTGGAAGAATTAAGAACAGAAACAGTAATAATTAGTGCGAAGAGGAAAGAGTAATCAGGGGGACAATAGATAGCAATTGACAGTGTCTTTAAATTTTTGCAGATTAAAGTTGACTAGAAAGCATAGAACCTGGAGGGAGTTCCACAAGCTAGAAGTGCAAGAAAAAAACTGTTAACATAGAATTTACAGTTTCATCCAGCCAGCTGAACTGTAATTAGATTTGATCCCGACACCAGTTTAGTACTGTGCTTAAATTTAAATAGTCTGGGTACTACAGCGAAGAACTCATCCGAACAATTACCATGAAAGTATTTATAGAAAAGAGACAAATAGGCAACCTTAAGGCGGTGAGAAAGTGACCGAAGCCGAGATGCCAGATAAGGACCAATGATATTGCTGATTTTTAATTACTAAATAAATAAAGTGAAGCAGACTTCAAGAGACAAAAAGTTCAGTAGAATGCCAGGGTACTGGAATTCAATAAACAAAATTCTGTAAATAATAAACAAAAAAATTTTAAAGATTTTTCATCCCCCTGAAGCTCTGAAATTCCCACAGGCGGGAACTCGCACCTAATGTGAGTCTCTGTTTTAAAATATATAAGCAACAACAGCCCTTGCGAAACACCCTGCTGGAATAAGACATTTCCTAAATCCTTATATAACGACTTTAAATGCGCTCTGTCATGTCTTACCTGCAACTCCCTCTATCTCATCTCTCTGTCTTCTGAACAACAACCAACCAACCTTTTGCTTCACCCCTTATCCTTTCTTCTTGATAGTCCTTTAATCAGTTCTGCATCTTTTATTTTGGTCCTCAGAGTTATCCTTAGCATCACACTTTCCATTGACCTTTGTCCGTTTCTCAAGTGATTAGTTCATTTTCCATGTTTCGCAACCGTAAACCATCGCTGATATTATACGGCCATTACACACTTTATATTTGAATCATACTGACACAGTGTTCTTTTCATTATGTCTCTATTTTAAAAGTTAAAATCTTTACTAAATTGAATGGCTTTAGACAACGATTAAAAAACAGAAAGTACATCACTTGAGGACGACCAACAGCAGCAACAACTAAAATGGATAGCACATGTAACTCAAAGAGAAACTAATGACATAATCAAGATGTCCAGACTACATCAAATAAAAGGTTAGGGTGGAAACCCCCCAACAGTACTGGAAAGAAGTATAACAGCTACTGGACTTGAGAAACCAGTTTTCCTAAAAATTTGGTTTAAGAGAAAGGTCTTATACATTTCATTCCAAAAATGTACTGACTGCTCGGTCAATGAATGATATATATATATATATATATATATATATATATATATATATATATATATATATATATATATATATAATAGCGATAACAAAGTGTGAAGCCAGAAATACTGTCAGTTAATGCAAGTCTGAAAGAAACGGCATTTCAGGCAATCTTTGCAAGAAAGTGCCTGATATAAGCGAAAGAGAATTAATAAGATTAATACAAATATAAAATTTGTCACTTAGCTGAGTGATGTTATGTTCAGCATATATATATATATATATATGTGTGTGTGTGTGTGTGTGTGTGTGTGTGTGGTAATCCGTATAGAATTTCCATGAGTATAAAGATCCAAGGAGAATAAAAATAGCTTTCATGAAATAAAGATTAATACCTTCTATATTCATTAACTAACACATACATATACATATATATATATATATATATATATATATATATATATATATATATATATACAAACATTAACTAATATATATATATATCCCAAATACAGAAGAAAATAATTAAGGCCTTCCAATTTTGGCAATTTAAAATCGAAATATCATCCAACCTAAAAATCGTAAATTTTCTAGACGTTACATTTAATCTCTACACTAACACCTACAAACCCTTCCAAAAGGAAAACCAATCGCCCACATACATAAATAGCAACTCAAATCACCCGAAAGCAATTGTAAACCAAATTCCAAATACACTAAATGCAAGAATGAACAAACTATCTTCTAGTAAAACAATTTTTAACCAAAAGAAATCGACATATAATCAAGCCCTATTAAAAAGTAAATTTAAACAAACATTAAATTATATAAATAAACCAATTAATAACACATTCATTAAGTCTAAAAATAGGAAAAGGAAGATTATATGGTTGAACCCTCCTTTCTGTAAACTATCTAATATCAATATAGGGAAATACTTCCTAAAGCTAATAGATAAGCATTTTAGTAAAGATAAGTGTTGTGGCCTGTTTAGGGGCCAGAAAGAAAGACACTGAAGACGAAGGTAGGTTGACAAAGTATATTGAAAATATATACAAAATAATAGTGTTAGTGATAAGTAGATTAGCACTGCGTCTACTACCCCACCCCACTTCAAACTCTGCTATACGACTCTCGCAGTTTGTATTTATGAGAGGAGGAAGAGTCCATTCTCCTGTAGGAGGGTTTACCACAACAATAAGCTATTGAAAAAAATGTTTAATAAAATGATTCTAAAAATTAGTTACTCATACATGAGCAATGTGGAAAAAAACTATAAACTCTCACAATAGCAAGATCATTAGGGAATTTCACACTAACCAATTACAAAGGGATTTTAATGCCAACCAACTGAAAAAATAAACATCTACCTGTAATTGCAGAGCAAGATCTGATTGTCCAGTAGGAGGAATCTGCATGACAAAAAACGTGATATACGAAGCCACAATTTCCCCCAAGGAAAATGCAAAACAAAAAAGATATATATAGGAATATCTGCGGGAAATTGGAAACAGCGTTTTTATAACTGTTGTGGATTCCGGGATGAAATCCGGTCTCAAATGAATGACAAACGCAGGAATGAAATATAACAAATAAATGTATTTACACAATAATACAATTGGTAATACGGTTATTAGATCCAGAAATGCGGTTAGTAGCAATAATAATATATATACAGTCTGGAAAATTCAGTATCGAAGTATGACTTCCTTCTAAAGTAAACCTGTTCTCCTGGTTTAAATGATCTCTTGGGTACAATAGGTGTATACTGGTTATTAGAAAGGTTTAGTACAATTCCCAGAATTGAGCAAACAAAATGTTTATTATTGTTGCACCTGAATGTTTATGATCAAAAGAACCTAATAAATAAGATAATCAAACAAATAATAACAGATACAAACAAAGGCACAGTTTTTAAACAAATTAATAGGGAATTTTGAAATTACTTGAAGAAGTCGATGATCCATAGAATTTGTTAATTGTAGGATGTCATCTGCTGTAATGCCGCGAGATATGTCAAGAATTGCTTCTCACAACTCAGCGTTGCTCCTGAATTGTTGTCCGTTGGCGTACAGTTTTCGCTTCATGATGCTCTAAACGTTTTCGATTGGGTTCAAATCCGGAGAATTTGCTGGCCCCTTCATTTTTCGAGGTCCATCGAAGCCTAACTGTTTCAAATATTCAGTAGTCTTGTGAGCAGCATGTGAGGGAGCATTATCTTGCATAAAAACAATGGCTTTTCTGAAGACAACTCTTTGCCTTTTCAACCACGGTTCAAGATGCTCCTTTATAAACGCTATGTATGCAACAGCAGTCATTTTGCCGCCATCTGGTACTCTCCGTGGGCCCACTAATGGTTTTCCAATAATACCACCCCAGATCATTATGCCTCCACCGCCTTGTTGGCGTCTCAAACGCTGATGGCGATTCTGTCCGTTCATTACCCAGCTTTTGCACCATCTATCTGACCCATCAAGTGTTGCTCGAGTTTCGTCTGTGAACAAAACTTTAGAGAAGTCAGTCTTCATATTGTCCTTGGCCCATTTCAATCGATTTTGAATGTGATTTCTCGTCAACGGACGCTTCGATACAGGTTTGACTGTTGTTGCTATTTCCCTCAGATACCGACACCGAGTACTTTTAGACACAGTAGGATCCCCAATGCGACTGAAAAGCTCTTGACTGGTAAGTCCAGGGTTCTTCGTGGCCTCTCATTTAAGTCGTGACATGAGACGACGTGAAATAACCCTCGGCTTGCCTTTATCTGCCCTTTTGCGTACTTGTGTAGGGTCGGCGGTGAACTTTTTCACTGTTTGATGACACCTCCCTATCATTTTAGAAGTTTCTGGGGTAGATTTACCTTTTGAGAGTTCTGAGGTGATAGTTTTCTTTTCAGCATCACTTAAACTGCTTTTACGGCCCATCTTTTCACTAAATTCTTACACTTTTATAATAATTTGGCACACTCAAATCACCGTACTGATAACAAATACGGCGCCAGTTTGTTTACATTGCGCCGATCAGTACGAAAATTTCAGTAATTGCGCAGTTCAGTGTTGCCAGCATTGTGTGAAAATTTTGTGTGAAATATTAGAAAAATAGTTATCTCGATAATAATTTGGCACGCAGTGTATATATATCGAGTCATGTGTGTGGGGTTGCATATATATTTGTATATGTGTATGTGTATATATATAGTTACGGAATTATATATGTGGTGTATATGAATATATGTATAACATATAGTTGTATGCATATATATGTATATATGCGTGTATGTTTGTATAAAAAGAGATTTAATGTAAAATTTCTTTATTACCTTCTAATCTTACTTCATCTTGAAATAATTTCTAATTAGACTTGAAAAATTAGAAATTTTACTCATCTGGATATAATTTCAATTTAAACTGATCACTTAAATTTTAATTAAAAAATATTACTCCTTAACTATTATTCACGATATTAAAATTAAAAATTTTTTTTTTTAATTTAAACACTTAATTCACTATCTAACGTTAACTAAAATTTAAGAGAAAATTTAAATATGTATAAAGATGGATGCGTGTGAAAATATGTATATGTAAATATTTGTGTATGTATGTGCGTGTATACCGTTGTGCATCGATACATGTGTATGTAGTTATATATGTAATTGTACATGTATATTAATATATATGTATGCGTATTTGCATAAATATGTATGTGGTGTGTGTATATAAAAACAGGAAATTCTTTCATTATTACCTTCAAATCTTACTTCATCTTGATTTGAAACATAAACTTTAATTATTAGGTTGGTGCAAAAATAATGACATAATAATGTCCTTTTTTGACGTTAAAAAATACGTCAAAAAACGACATTATTACGTCATTATTTTTGCACCAACCTAATAAGAAATATTACTTCTGATTAAATTGCTGAATTAGACTCTAACTAAAAAAGATTTTACCATAACCGTCATCCACAATATTAAAATATTACTATTAGTAATTTTTTTATTTCTATATTTGTTTATTAATATAATATTCAGTTTATATTAAACCCCTAATTTATTTGTGGAGAAGTTAAATATTTAAATTACTATCAAGTATTAAATCTAGTTTATTTGTGTAGTATTTAAACATTTAAATTACTATGAAGCGTTAAAATCTGTGTTTTTCTAAATTGCCCAAACATCAAGCTATACCACCCCTCTCCTTCCTTACTTCAAAACCCTACACCCATCTCTTATTTCTTATCTCTTTATTTCCTCCCTTTTTTCTTTTTCTTCTTTTCCCGTATCATTTATCCGGTGAGTTTGCCGATTAAATAGGTCAATGTCTGATCCTTACACATCCCCTCCTCAATATTAAGTATTGTAAATAAATTTTAAAACTGTCCCTTCCCTCTCTAATTTCGACCATGTCTCTCACACTATCCCTCACCACCCTCTATGTCATCTTATATAAGCTTAACACTGCCCTTCAAAAGTGTAAATTTTAGATTCATTTTTCACCCTTGAAAGTGAAGTCTGAAGATCCAGGGAAAAATAAAATCTCTGATGAAATAAATTATAACAATGGAACCTTAAAGTATACTGTTTTTTCTTTAAATTAAATTATTCGCTCTGACTTAACATTGAGCTCTTCGGATTTCATCCTCCTTGGGATTATCCATACGGATTACCAAGATTGTCGTTACTTATATATATATATATATATATATATATATATATATATATATATATATATGATCGGCAACGTTTTGAGAGGAAACGGCACATGAAGAATAAGAAACACTCGGTAACACTTTTTAATATTTTTTAAAAAGCTAGATATACCAAGCACAAGGCTTCCATGTCTAAGTCAAGTCTTTGTTATTTTAAACGTGAGGCTAAATTCCTTAATCTTTAGAGTGTTGATAATCCTTCCCCTTTTGCCTCCTTCTTCTTCTTTAGGTACCGTGTCCCTTACGTAAGGGGATTATGACCTCCTCCAACTTTCTGTCTGTTGTAGCTCCTAATAAATGTTGTCTTTCAATTATTTCTCTTAAGCTCTTTTTAGCTATCCATTTACTCAAGCTCACTAAATATGTTATCCGTTGTTTTTCTCTGTCTCTCTTGCCTTCAATCTGTCCTGTGAGTATCAGATTCTCCAAGCCCTCCTTCCTCGTTATGTGCCCCAGAAACATCAACTGTCTCTTCCTGATGTTAAGTATAACTTTCCTTTTTATTTCTATTTTCCCTAAAACTTTATGGTTGCTCACGTGTTCAGTCTATGGTATTCTCAGCATCCTTCTGTAGAATCATATTTTTGTTTCTCTCTCTCTCTCTCTCTCTCTCTCTCTATATATATATATATATATATATATATATATATATATATACGTGCGTGCATGTGTGTGTCTGTGCTGATTATTTGCTTATTATAGTCCTGGGTATGACGATAAACTACATCGGGCAGCAAAGCCTCTGATCGAGAAATTGGAGGTTTTGAGAAGTGTGGAACCACCTCCTAATTGCTGTTGTTCTTAGTTTCGCCCTGACCCATGGTATTAGCACCTGTTAGGGTTCTAGCTATGGGCAAACAATGAACCTCCAAACAAAAACTAAACACCATGAAACTATAAAATTACATCTTTATAGTAAAAATACATTTTTATATAAAAAATTACCAACACTACATATAGAATAATAGAATTACCAACATACATATAGAATATAGAATTACCAATAATACATATATTTAAAGCAGATTTACCAAAAATTAAATTTATAGAAAAATGAACAACAATTTTATTTGTCGGCATGTAACTGTGTTCAAAATATTTAGAATACGGTATTAATTAACCCATAGAGGTTGATATGCCACTAAATAAAATCAACCAACTTTCTCTTCTCAGGTGATGTTTGGTTGGGGGAGCTGGTTAAATTCTATACACCTGATAAAGCTTGAAGAATGATTGGCTGAAATTTTACTACCATCAAGATTCGGGGGTTAGCAAGATGATACCTATAAACTATATAGGTATTGCTTTGGAGTGGAATCAGTATAGTTCAACTTACTTTTAATTATCATGTATTTGTCTATAATATATATACTTATAAAAGAATTACCAACAATACATTTTTAAATCAGAATTACCAACAATAGGTTTTATAGCAAAATATCAAACAATGCATTTTACCTGTATTTGAAGCCATAAACAGTGTTCAAAATATTTAGATTTCGGCATTAATAACCCATAGAGGTGTTGATATGCCGCTAAACAAACTTGTTTATTAATTTAATGTTAATTGTTGCGGGATTACTACATTTAATAGAATTTTTTTCCTTTTGCTTGAAACTGACTATGAATATTCCGATGCCTTTTCAAAGAAATGGATATTCGGTTTTTTACATTTTACATTTGTGAAAATGTAAAACCCGGAAAAAAAAGGACTCCGTAACAACTAAAGGCTACGTCCTCCACTTTTAGTTGGAGGGTAAAGCCCTACCGAATGAAATTTAAATCCTTTTGCCCTCTTTAAAGGATTTAACTTAAATCAGTCATTATCGGTCTCTCTAACAAAAAAAAAATAGTAGATTCTTCATAAATCCCTTTAAATGAAAACTGTACCGCTAATCTTCTTTGGGAATGCTAAACCAAAATTTCCGATTTTCAAATTTCCTTATTAAAATTTAAGTGCGCACCAGATTTTTTTGTCATTCTACAATTTCACCTTGAATTTTAAAAAAGTGGGGTTGAGAAATACTAAGCTAGATAGTAAACAGAGAATAATAGTACTAAAATTTTAATAAATGGCCTTTCCGATGGCATCAGCTCTCAAATTGGTATTTACTCTGATGGCACAACCATTTACTCCTGTCTCAATAGTAAAGCTGATCAATTTGATAAGTTCAAAATGGCAGCTGATATCGAAAACGAACTTCAATCAGTTGTTAACTGGGACAAAGGATGGATTGCTAATTTTAATGCTTCCAAAACTAACCTGCTCTCTTTTAATCATCTGAGTGACCCTTCTCTACCTTCCATCAGCATGACTGATGCTGACCTCCAGGGGAGTGACTCTCTGTGCCTTCTCGAGTTAATGTTCTCGGCTGAGATGAAGTAGAAAGATTATTTTGAATACATCGCTAGATCAGCTGCCAGAAAGGTTGGTTCACTGTGTCGTGCGAGACAATCCCCCCCACGCCGAATCTATCTTCCATATCTATAGGTCTATCATTCGTCCATTCAGGTTTCAGAAAGACAGAAGATGGTGGTAATGCCACGAAGGTGCAAAGGGTTACTGGGAGTGAAAGAGAATGAGAAAACTTTAATGAGAAGAAAGGACAATAAAAGAACAGATTTCAAGAAGAAGGAGAATGCGACGTATTTAGTTAAAAGAAACGACAATAAAAGAACAAGTAAATAGCGATTGGCGTTACATTTACAGTTTTGAAGATTGTAAGTTGTAGAAAGAAACAAGAAATCAGAAGGAAAGTTCCACAGGCAATAAGTGCTAGAAAAGCCAATAATCAAATGGAAGATACGGTGATGAGGTATTATGTACCCTATTTACATTATTCGGACTGTTGTCCTTATCTTTGTCACCATATTTATTACAAGGTTTCGGACGTTGTACGCTCCGGCCTTCTTCAGGTGTTTGGAATGCCGAACTGAACCCTTTATCTCGCTCACTGGGGTAGACAAAGATGAGGACAATAGTCCGAATAATGTAAATAGTGTGTATCTAGCTAGTTCAACAGTAAAACGGTGAAACCTAATTGCCAATCTAGTAGCGCGCTTAAATTCCTGTAGTCGCGACACCAAGGAGGAAAGGACAACTGCCATGAAAATATTTGTAGAAAGAAAAGAGTGAAGCCATGTCACGTCGGTGTGAAATCGACTGAAACCAAGATAGCAGGTAAGGATCGACTACATCGCAGATTCTCATTTTGAATTTTGTATACTGGTTTTTCAAGACAGACAGACTCTATTTTGAAAACCGATGCAACTTAATAAGCTTTCTATCACGTGTTTCATCCAATTTGACCCTGTATCGTACCCTGCTTAAGTAACGCTAGTAAAGATGGACATCGTTGAGTAATCTTCAACAGGAAAAAAAATCGAAAATTTCATAGAATTTCCTCATAGGCAACAAAACCGAACGACGCCGATCGACCTAAAATCACTTTGGCAATGACTGCTCACCAGTTTCTCTTTCAGGTGTTAAATTATAATTTTCTATCGAACCCAATCGTTTTGACATTAATCTCTGGGCTTTATTCCCCATTGCTTCTCACTTTACTGCCGTCTATCAATGTGTGAAAATTGATAAGCGATGCCATATATATCGATCCTTCTCTCTTTTTTTTTTTTTTTTTTTTACAATCATCATCAACAGCAGCATTATTGTGGTGTTATTTCTTTATTCTTCTTCCTTTTTTCTTCATTCTCCTTTTTTCTTCATTCTCCTTTTTTCTTCATTCTTCTTTTTCTTCCTGATTAGTTCTTTTTAGTTTTTTGATCACTTAGCATGTTTTTCCCATTTTTTCTCTTTCTTACCACGATGTCCGTTTTTTTTTGTCTTTTTTTTACTTTTTCATTTTTTCTTTTTCTTGCCACTACATGTGTTCTTCTCATCTTCCATCTGTCTTCCTTTCTTTTTTATTCCCTTTCTTAACACTATAAATGTCTTTGACCCTTTTCTTTCATTCGTTCTTCCCTTCCTTCCTTCCTTCCTTCCTTCCTTCTTTCTTTCTTTCTTTCTTTCTACTTCTCTTTCTTACTATGATGTGCGTCTTTTGCATGTGTTCTTTCATCTTTCTTTTCTTAACACCGCATTCGTCTCTTTCATTTTTCTTTTTGCCTTTCTTTCTTTTTCTCTTTCTTGCCACAATGTGAATCACTTTCATCTTGCTTTCTTTCAGTCTTTCTTTCTTAGCACAGTAACTAATTGATTTTTTTTTTTTTTTTTTACAAATGCAGATTATTTAAAGCCAGAAAATATTTTCAGATTGCAAGAATTTGAGGAGAAATAATGATTTATTGATATAAGTCCTACTAATTAACCCATAGCTGTGGGGGAGAAGAGGTGAATTCATACCTTTCGCCAAGGGTATTTGTGCGTGAGTGAATATGACGAACCCGACTGGAATTCGAACTCGGCTCTCCGAATTCAAATTCTGAGCCATTATCCATTACACGAGCCTCACATCCAAGCTTACTGCATCTGGTATTCACATGCGGCTACGGTTACAAACCATGCTCGACGTTGCTTAACTTCAGTGATCTTAAGGGGAACCAATGTTTCAACATGATATGGCCGCATTCCTCTTACCGCTGTGTATCTTTTCCATTTCTTTCTTTTTATGGCAGTTCTTTTTTTTATATTTCTTCTTTCTTGCCATTATGTTCGTCCTTTTTTTCTTTATTTTAGGTTCTTTCTTTCCTTCTCGTTTTTTCAGTCTTTTTCTCTTTTTATTTTTATTTTTTTTTTGTTTTTGTTTTTCTTCATTCTTTCTTTAATTGTTTGTTTATTTTATTCTTTCTTATCACGACGGAAATTATTTTTATCATTATTTCTCTTCTTTTCATTTTCTCTTTTCTTCTTTCTTTCTTTCTACATTTCTTCTTTTTTTTTTTCTTTTATTCATCTTCCCTGATAGATAGATAGATAGATAGATAGATAGATAGATAGATAGATAGATAGATAGATTACCCCACGTTTTGTTTTTTGAACTATCTTTTTTTGTTTTTCTTGGAAGTGGGCGGGGGGGACTTTTTCTTCTTCCTTCTCGTGTGCGCTTTCTTCTTGTTTTTTCAATTTATCCACCTATTTATTCCTTATCGATTTGCATTTTCTCTTTTTCATTTCTCCATCGCATAATTAATAAAAGATGCCTTTCAAAATCTAAACAAACTATTAAGAAACAGGAAAATTTCGCCTTTCAAAATCTAAACAAACTATTAAGAAACAGGAAAATTTCGCTGGAAATAAAGAAAAGAGTGTTGATCTGCTATGTAATAGCAATCCTCCTATATTGCAGCGAATGCTTCAGAATTCACTCTGAGATTGCCTCAAAGGCAACAAAGTTATGGTCCTACAGAAAGATGTTGAGAATACAATAGACGGAGCACCCAAGCAACGAAGAAATCTTAAGAAAAATGGAAGTAAAAAAGATACTCAGAATTAGAAAGAGACGGATGAAATTCTTTAGACATATAATGAGGAAGGAAGGCCTAGATAATTTGATAATTACAGGATATATCAAATGCACTGGAGGTGGGGGCAGCGGGCCACCTACCTGACCAGTATTTATGAATGGATGGCGGAACGGGAGCTGGAAGTAATGGTAAAAAGTCAAATGTTACTAAGAGAAGAAATAAGAGATAGGAAGTTGTGGAGAGCCATAATCACCCACGGCACATAGAAAAAGTTACCTTTTAATTTTATTTTTATAATTTCACTCCGAACCAAACGATAATGCCACTAAGACGCATGGCGTTACTGAGAAAACAAGAAGCCCTTAGTCAGGAGAGAGGTCAATAAAAGAACAGAAAATGGAGGTTGATGTTGCATTTAAATTCTAAGATCGTAGATGTCAGGGAAGCAAGAAACAGGAAGAGAGTTTCACAAGCGAGAAGTGCAAGTAAAGAAACTATTAAACTATTAAAATAGAAAATTATTATTATTATTATTATTATTATTATTATTATTATTATTTCTTTTGATTTCTGGTGTAGACTCATTTCTTTCCGGGTCCCAACCAGAGACCTAAAATCACAAATGGCAGCATGACATTTTCCGCTGAGAAGTTTTGAAGAAAATGAAAAAAAATCACATATATTTTACATAGATAAAGCCCTTCGTAAGTTGTGGGCTGTACTTGTTAGAACATTTTTTGTATTTCTTTAAGGCATGGGCTACCAGGAATCTCTTCAATGAGTCTATCGGAACCTTTTCAAATTAATCCGAGGGCTCCAACTACAACTGGAATTATTGATGTCCTCATGTGCCACATTTTTGAGATTTCCACTTCAAGATCCTTGTATTCTGATAGTTTTTTGAAGATCTTCAAAGGTAGATTACAATCCGCAAGGATAGACATGTCAATAAGAAAGCACATTCTGTTCTTGTGGTCTTTGATTACGATATCTGGGCGATTAGCCTTGACTGTTCTTTCTGCGTGTATTGTAAAGTCGCATACAATTGTTACAAGTCCTATCTCTGTAACCGGGTCTGGGTGATGTTCATACCAGTTTCTTACACTTTCCTTTCCGTAAAACATTCAGATTTTCCAGTGCAGATATTGGCCCACTCTGCTATACCGAGTTTTATATTCAGTAAATGCTAACACTGTGAAACCTGATACAAGATGGTCAATTGTTTCTGGATATTTATCACTGAA
This sequence comes from Acanthosepion lycidas, assembly GCA_963932145.1. Taxonomy (NCBI): domain Eukaryota; kingdom Metazoa; phylum Mollusca; class Cephalopoda; order Sepiida; family Sepiidae; genus Acanthosepion; species Acanthosepion lycidas. The sequence goes on from OZ010587.1 coordinate 17,975,374, forward strand.
TCTATATTTCGATTTAATACAATTTTTCAGTATAGGTGCTTGATAATTTCTAGTTGGCAAGTGTTGGGCCTGTACAGCAAGAGTAAAACCTTAGCTTTTAACCCTGCACTACGTAGCTACTGCTGGGTAAGGGGTTTGTCTTAATCAGTTTGATTGATATTGAACATGACGAAGCTTATCGTGTCATCGTTTCTGCATTTAAAGCATTGCATTTTGTTTTTAGTTTCTTTTTCGTTTTAGGCTCTTTACTGCTCCAGTATATGTATTAGGGTTTACTTATACTTGAAATTCTGTTTTGTTGGCTTCCTTTATTACTGAATAAAATTTCTTATTTCTTTCATGTTCTTTCACACAGATAACTGTCGAGTTTTCTGTAGTTTCCAAGTATTTTTGAAGGCCAATTGTTGTAGTTTTGTAAGACTTAGTTGAACTAAGCCTCTGCCTCCTTCTGATCTGGGCACATACAGACGATCAACATCAGCCTTCGGATGATGCATGCGATGGCAAGTGAGAAGCTTTCTCGTTTTAGCATCTATTCGCTTAATGTCAGCTATGGTCCAGTTAGGAATGTTGAAACTATATTGCACCACAGGGACAGGCAAAGTATTCATGGCTGATATTCTGTTTTGTGAATTATACTCCGTATTTAATACCAGACGCACACAATTGTAGTATTCTTTTTTACTTTCTCATTATTATTATTATTATTATTATTATTATTATTATTATTATATTTATTTATTTTCTTTGATTTCTGGCGTTTACACATTTCTTTCCGGGTCCCGCCCTGTGAACTAAGGTTAGAAATGGCCACATGACACTTTCCACTGACAAAAAAAAAAATTACATAGATAAAGCCCTTCGTAAAGTGTGGGCTGTACTTGTCAGAACAATTTTTTGTATCTCCTTGAGGCATGGACTTCCAGGAATCCCTTCAATTAGTCTACTGCAATCTTTTCCAACCAGTCTTAGGACTCCAACTACAACAGGGATTGTTGATGTTCCCATATGCCACATTTTCGAGATTTCTATTTCAAGGTCCTTGTATTTTGACAGCTTTTTGAATATCTTCAAAGATACATTGCAGTCAGCAGGGACTGCCATATCAATAAGGAGGCACCGTTTTTGTTTGTGGTCTTTAATAACAATATCTGGGCGGTTGGCTTTGATTGTTCTATCAGTGTGTATTGTGTAGTCCCATAGAATTGTAACAGGTCCTATCTCCGTAACCGGGTCTGGGTGGTGTTCATACCAGTTTCTTTCAGTTTCCTTCCCGTAGAAGTTGCAGATTTTCCAGTGCAGATATTGGCCCACTCTGTCATGTCGGGTTTTATATTCAGTGGGTGCCAATATCGTGCAACCTGATACAAGATGATCAATCGTTTCTGGATATTTATCACAGAATCTGCATTTTGGGCTGACACAATATTTTAGTATATGTGCTTGATAATTCCTAGTTAGCAAGCATTGGTCCTGCGCAGCAAGGATAAAACCTTCAGTTATTATTATTATTATTATTATTATTATTATTATTTCTCCGCTACCACTATACCAGCCCCACCCACCTTAAAATGTTCTACTTCCGCTTTTTGCCTCAGTTCAACTTCTTTCTTCAATTCTTTTCTTTCCTCTTCGTCTTTGTTTTATTTTTTTATTATTTGCATTCAGTTTTCTTTTCCACCTTTTCTTTCTCTTTTCTTTCTACAACTTTTCGGTTGTTTTGTTTTCTTTTTTTTGTTTTCTTTTTTTTTGACATTCTTTTACCTCTCATTATTACTGTCCCTCTACCTTTCTTCTAGCCCTACACCTTTTCTCATCCTTTTTCACCACATATGCTTTCCCTTGCTTTTTTTTATTTTTCCCTATTCTACCTCTCCTACTTCTCTTCCCTAAGTTCTCTCCTTTTACCGCTTCTTACTCCTCTTACTCCTACACTCCTCTTTACTTCTTTTACCCCTCCTATTCCTCTTACTCTCGTCTCTTCTTCCCGCTACTCTTCTTCTACCTCCTCCTATTCCTAGTCCCTTCTCCCCTTTATACTTCTTTTACCTCCTCCTACTCCTCAAGTTCTTATTTATCCTCCTGCTTTTCTTATTACTACCCCTCGTGTTGTTATAAATTCTCCACTGTTACTTCATTTTCCTTTTCCTTTTTTTACTTCTTCTTCTTTTTCTTCTTCCACATCATCCTCTCCACCTTATCTTATTCTTGCTCTGCTTCTTTCTTTACCTTATTCTCCTCCGCTTTTTCTCTCTCGTCGTCTTCCTCGCTCGCCTTTTCCTGCTCCTCTTTCCGCGTCTTTAATCAGCACGACCAATAGCAGGCATTTTTCTTTCCAATGGTTTCTCCTGATGTCGTTAAAAGAATCTTCTAATTTTCAGTCATAATTACAAGTTAAGTTTCGGTTATTTTCTTTCGTTGTTTCATTTATTAGTCTGCATCTTTATTATTTCTGCTTTATATATATATATATATATATATATATATATATATATATATATATATATATATATATATATATATATCGTTTGATCTTTTCAAAATGCATAGGTCAAATGAGTACGTTTTTGCCTAGACACGCGCTTATCAAAGCTGTTGTAATATTTATTAATATTTACTAGTGCTATTCATACTTCACAAAATAAATACTTCGACGAGAAAAATATCTTTTGAAATCAGGACCTTAGATTGAATTGATAGCAGAGGTTTTTCTCTGAACGTTTCTGCAATATAAGTGTTGAGAAATATCCATTAATAATTTATTTGAAAAATAAAGGCTAAGACCTGCTCGTAGTCGCCTCAATCTCTGAAATGAAAGTGCCTTCATTATTCCCTCTATTTTTAAAGAGTTCTTTTATCCGCATTATTTTATCTTGTGCGAAGTTTTTTTTTCTTTTTTTTTTTCTTTTTTTTTTCAGTGATTCTGTGATTAATGTTTTCAATCTCCTGTCTGAAATTCTAAAACGAGCAGATATCATTATTTACATCATTTACATTCGAAATCTCTTCATCTGTAAATCTCTTCATTTTTATTGTTATTATCACAACGATTCGAAAGTTGCGCCCTCCAGCTTTTGTCAAATCTCTGTTCTTCCAGATTAACTTCAGGGGATTTCGAACTAACTTCTTTATTTAATCTATGCAGTTCCCGTTCCACTGTCCTAGGGATATCTCCACTTGTTCTTCTTAATACTGCTCTGTTATCGCTAGCATTGTTTCCATTGAGTGTATGTGTGTACTTCCCGGCCTACGGAATGTATTGGAATTAAATTCAATATATATTTTTCAATCAATAAAATCCAATCAGAAGGTTTGTTGGATAAACAATCATTACAAGGTCAAATGCTACCAAACCACTTACGGACGTAGTTGTAGACGTACCACGTGTTATTTTTGGACCATTTCAAATATAACAATAATAACTCCCTTCACCACTCCCACAAATTCGAGAAAAAGATTTTCGAGAGCCCAGTTCTAACCAATGAAAAACTTTTATCCAAAAAGTTCACGCCTATGTGAAATTAGTTTTTGAATCCCCTTGTGGATATAAAAATAGAAGCGTACCCCTTCTCAAAGTTCAAATCAATTTAGGAAGCCAATTTGATCTACACATGCGTACATACACAGACACACAATAGAAATGACGACTGGACCTGCCTACTAAGGTCTTGTCCACGCACGCAATTTAAGGGATTAAACAGCAGCAGCCGACTAGGCCTTTTGTCTACAAACTCACAAACACATTAGGTTAAACGTCATATTGTCCACACATTTCACATCGGACTAAGAACACTTTATTACTTTATAAAACAAACTTAAGGAAAATTCAACATTTTATTGCTATTGTATCTTTCTGAAAAGAATATGTAAATGTTATTTCAACCGACGTTCTGCTTCTACTTTTTGTTCAGAAAATAACATTTTTAAGTTTCATTTAAATGCTGTGTTAAATGTTTGGTATCCCAAAAACGAAAAGAACACTTATAGGAATTAAATCCTATATATATTTTTCAACCAATAAAATTCCCTCAGAAAGTTTGTTGGATAAACAATAATTATTAGGGCAAATACCACCAAAATACATGCGGACGTAGTTATAAACCTACCACGTGTTACTTTTGGACCATTTAGAAAATAATAATACCATTCATCACTCCCACAAATTTGAGAAAAAGATTTTCACGAGATAGTGTGATTTTTTTTCTAACTAATGTAAACCATATATTCAAAAAAAGTTCGCGTCTATATTGAAATTAGATTTTCGGATCCCCTTATGGGTATAAAAATAGATATCTACTGCTTTTCGGGGCTCAAAACAATTTCAGAGGCTAGTTTGATCTACACGTATGCACCCCCACCAATGGAAGGGAATAACCAGCAGCCACGAACTAACCCTTTGTCTATGAACTCGCAAACACATCAGGCTGACTGCCATAAAGTAAGTCTGTTCATTCATCTCACTATAAACACTTAATTACTTAATTAAACAAACTTCACAGCAAGGAAAATTTAACATTGTATTGTCATTGTATATTTCCGAAAAGGATATATAAAATGTTATTTCAACCGACATTCTACTCCTACTTTTCCTTCACCGAATAACCTTTTTTTATGATTCATTTAAAAGATGTGTTGTTGTTGTTAAATGTCTGCAGTCCCGACACTCACAATTACTATATCACGAAATTCATTAATTGACGATTTAATTTACTAGTCTCGATGTATTATATCAGCGGGTGCCTTGAGAACAGTCGAGTGGATTAAAATGTCGATTAGTGAATTTGGTGCTATAAGAATATTGAGTTCAATCCCTGGGTCGGGTTGTACAGATACAGTGGAAACAGGGTGGGTATTAACTGGACCGTATTAAATAATAACAAGACGAGATAACTCGAGACATGGACGAAACCTGGAAAGCGGAGTGACTAGTTTAAAGAGTTCAGTCTGAAATTCCCTGAATTCTATCCGACTTATGAAGAAGGGCACAACGACCGAAACACTGTGACAATCACAACAAAGATGAGGACAATAGTCCGCATGTAAATAATATCTTCAGTATTTTCTTTGTGTTTTTTGTTTGTTTTTTTTTATTGCAAATTTTTCTCTTGATAATATTTTCAACGTCCATATTGAATTGTTATTCAGTTAATCATTTTTACCCTCATCGGCTTGGCCTGTTTTCTTTTAACAGTAACATATTTAGAGAAATGATTTATTCTGAAATAGAATATTTCTTTGCTAAACGTAAGAATATTTACTTCATGTCATTAATGTTACAAATCTTAAACGGATACAAGAGTTTAATTTTTCTATACGATTTGGAGTCCCGATAAAAATAAAATAAAATATAATATAATAATATATATAAAGAAAGTTTGAAATAATACAAATTAAGTCATTTGCGTTTTCCTTTCAAACCCCCCTCTCTCTCTCTCTCTCTCTCTCTCTCTCTCTCTCTCTCTCTCTCTCTCTCTCTCTCCTAACGAGAAGGTAACCCTCAAATAAAAAAGAGGAAGAAGAAGAAAAGACTGAACCCACCACAAAACGGCGGAAGTTTGCTGGAAAAGAGCCAACTAATTTGTGACTAAAAACTAACAAAAATCAGGGAGGCTTCACGAAAACCAGCCGTCGTCCTAAAGAAATGTGCTCCTGAGCTGGTTCCAGTTCTCTTCAAACTCTACAACTATTGCCTCGCTGCTTCCTGCTTCTTGGGAGTCCAACTTTATAGTCCCTGTTCTAAGAACTCTGAAGAACCTCCTAACCCCTTTAACTATAACCCTATTAGTCTCCTACAACTTTCCGACAAAGTATTAGAAGCTTTAATCAATGCCGAAGTTGTTAAGCATCATGCCTCTCACGACCTACTCTCTGACAAATATGGCTTCCGTTTTGCCCGGTCTACCGCTGATGTGGTTACGGTCATCCCTAAATATGTATATCAAACTCTTGTTACTAACGGCGAAGCTCGAGCTGTGGCTCTACATACCTCAAATTGGCAGTTTGGCATGCTGGTCTTCTACGTAAGCTTCAGGGCCAAGATATTACAGGACGATTGTTTGATTTAATCCAGTCGTTCCTAATAAATCGAGAAATGAAGGTCGTTCTGAACGGGCTTGCTTTCGGACCCTTTCACACCATTTTTTTTTTAAATAAAGCTTTAGGAAATCAATTGACCGAAATCGCCTGAAGATACCAAAAGGTTAAAAACAAGATGGCAGAACCGGCTGATCTAATTTTTTATAATGATATATATATATATATATATATATATATATATATATATATATATATATATACTCGACTCTCCCGTCGAATTCGACGTATGAGGGTCAAGCGGATCAGTTCCTAGGAAACTGTTGTGGAGCTCTCCCCTTTTTACATAAGATGGACTTGTCCAAAGTATACTTATACTGACAGAGAGAATATCTGCTGGTTGAGATACGTGGAAATAGGTTGAGAGATACAGAGACAGACACAGGGTGTTCTCAGAGAGTTATACAAGAGTCCAGAGAGAGAGAGAGAGATTACGGCTTTACTTACAGAGACATGTACATATACTTTCTACTAACCCGCATTCCTGGACTACTAATCTTCACTTCAAGTCTGTATTCTTATGTGTAATACACTTATTTTTCTATCTCAATTACTGGCGTTGTTTATTTATTTGTGCAGGCTTCCATTCACGGAATCCAGAACAGAAACTGACAGCCCGAAACCAGCACATGAGATTTGATTATAGTGGTAAGTTTTGTACGGACAACACCTATTAGAGAATGAGCTCTTTTTTGTTTCACAACTGATTCATTCTCTATTTTGCATATGGGCAGGTCTAAGCACCATTTGCAAGTGTTAGAAGCTGTTTGTCTTATATTGGAGCAGCCATCTCTTTGCAGGCAAAAGGAGAAATTTTGCGGTCTTTACACTTATTTGGATGTCAGTGAGTGATTATCGTTTTCTGTTTTATACTCACTTTGGAGTAGTTAGTCGCTTTTTAAATTTAAGCATTTATATTTTAATCGTGAATTTATTTTAGACGTGCTCCATCTTTTCCTCCACATACGTATTGACCAATTTTGTTAAATCAACTCTACCAAAGACTGGTCCCTGAAGAAGTGTTGGCCGTAAGGTACCTAGGTCCATAAAAAAAATGAGCACAAAATTGTGTCTCCTTAGGTCCATTAACTTATTCTGTGGTACCAAATCATTATTCAATATATATATATATATATATATATATATATATATATATATATATATATATATATTAATTTACTAATTTAAAAATATGGTTCCATCGCTATACAGGAATTACCATGTTTCAAAAAGAGAAACTAAAAATGAATCAGAGATAAAGATTTTAAATTTATTTCTATAATTAAATTTAAGGTTCAGTTTCTATTTTTGAAACATGGTAATTCCTGTGTAGCGATGGAACCATATTTTTAAATTAGTATATTTATAATATTTAGACTCTAGCGAATTGTATTGAGCACTGTTTTTTAAAAATAACAAATAATTAATAAGAACACCGGATTATAAATCTTACTGTTCTTTCTCATTAGTTTAATATATATATATATATATATATATATATATATATATATATATATATACATTAGGGTGTTTGGAAGATAATTATGTACTTCACCGCTATGAATTATGAGTCAGCCAACCAAGGCCGAAGTAAAGTTGATTGATAGGAGACTGCGTCTGGAATTAGCATCTTTGCATCTTTTCTATCCGGCTGTGTGTTGATTTTAGTTCATTTTAGAGTTTTAAAAAACAAAAAGAAAATGGTTATCACAAAATTCTTATTTTGTGATAACCATTTTCTTTTTCTTAACCAGTACCAATGCCAAAACCAGGACTTCATCGATAGAACTCTTTGATTTGTGTTTAAATGAATATAAAAAGTGTCTTCCTTTAAAAGCTACTGGAAAATAAAAGGATCATCACTACAAACGTTTATTGTTAGCAACTTGGCAAATGAAGCATTGTTAAAATTTTCCTACTTTGGTAAACAAAAAAAAAGTTTTATTCTATGGCAGTGATTCACAAACATTTTTTTTTTCTCTGGGTCGCATCTTCGGAATGAGAACTTGCTCACGCCTTACCAAATTTTATGTGATAAAACGTACATGTATAGCATCACCGGCACAAGGCAAGGAAAGTCTCGGTGAAAATGTGCAAGGAGCTCTACGTCAAAGAAGGTCCAGTGTGAGAATTAAGGGGAGATAACTGCGGATTCGTTCGAGTCAGAATATTATCATTGATAACACTCTTCTCCAATTTGCAGACCCTCATTACTATATTCTTAATACTTAATATAATGTAAAAATATCACAATGATAAAATCAGTCAATAATTATTTATAACTATTTATACTGGGACTCATGCATGGAATTACAAGTAATCCATAATAATAATTTAAATTTTGAAATCAAAATTATTTTTGGCACATTAATTTTTTTTTAAACTGTTTCTAAATCTTTGTCTTTCAATCATTCCGACTTACCTGCTATAGCCGCGCTGAGGAAACGCACCTCATCATTTGAGAATGACTGACCTATAGCATGAAGATTTTCTGCAAAACAATCTTCATTTGAATAGGAGGTTCTTCCACATCCTCCATACTCACCAGATTTAGCACAGACAGATTTTCATTCATTTCTGACATTTGAACATTTCACAAGTAGAAGAACTTTCAGAAACAAAGAATGAAAATAGTTTTTGATTTTTTTTTCTTTCAGCGAAAATCACAGATTTCTTCAAATGTGGAGTGGAAAATATTGATTTCTATCCATTTTCCTCTCTTCCTATTGCGGATTTATCCACGGGTCTGCTTGACTCTAATGTCAGATCACACCTGCAAACTGAAATCATGAAAGCAATCCTAATTATCTTCTTTGATTTGGAACCCTAACTTTCGAAAGCCTCAAAAAGCAGAACGCTTAAATCCAACCAGAATTTCGAAAAGCGCCAAATATACAGGGACTTAAAGAACGTGTATTGATTGTTACAAACTGAACTTGAAATCGTCAGTTGTACAGTGTACGACATAAATAAATCCTACACCATATTTTTACAGTAAGGTTTACTCTGCACAATCGTTGGGAGCATCGAGGTTAATGTTTACGTTAGGAAGCCATTTGTACGGATAGTAGGGTAAGATAACAATTACACCTCGACTTGAATATGCAGTGATTTGGGAAGTTCACTACAATGTGTGAGTGCTATTTCTGCAAGGTTCTTATGGCACGTATTTCGAGGCGGGGGTGTTTTTGGTAAGTATTTGTTATGATCCGATTCCTTGTACCACGGTGATAGTCCAACGTAGAACCAATAAAGAAGAACTCGAACACAGGTATGGAATAACACAGATATATTTCAAACAGGAATATATACAGAGAAGTAGAAGTGTTAGCATGGACAATCAGGTTTAGTAGAGAGAACAATAGTCTCGAGCAGTATCACTAATTCAATGTCTTGCAGTAATTGTCTGAACGCGACTCTGTTTTGGACTGCCTCTGACTCGACTCTTGACTCGACTTGAACTACTCACGATATTCAGTCCCCCCCCACAAGGGCATCATGTGGCACAAGTCCGGTTTAACGTGGGATCTTCGAGCACGTGGGCTCGGCCCAAAAATATGCCCATTGGACCCGAATAAACGGGTTCACGGCCGGTTTACATCCCCGAAAGAGACTCCGCCCTTCGGCGTAGCCTCCTTCGGGTTCCTCACAGCCAGAAGGCAGAGAGTTCAACCGAACAGCCGGTCGAGAGGTGAACGACTGACGATATTCAGTCCCCCCCCCAACTGGGGCATCATGTGACACAAGGTTGGTTATTTATTGTGGGTTCTCCGAGCCCGTGGCCTCGGCCCAAAAATATGCCCATTGAACCCGTATAAACGGGCTCAGGGCTGGTTTACCTCCCCGAACAAGTCTCCGCCCTTCGGCGTAGCCTCGTTCGGGTTCCTCCCCGCCCGAAGGCAGAGAGTTCAACCGAACAGTCGGTTCAGAAGTGAACGGCAGACTCTTTGCCTACTCCTGAGGCGCAGTATTTATTAAGTATGGAATAGTCCATTATTATTATTATGGGTAAGATCCCATAACAGTATTTTTGGGAGGTATTCATGGAACGTATTTCTGATAGGTGTTTATGGAAGGTATTTATGGGAGGTATTTCTCATATATATTTCTAGAAGGTATTTATGGGAGGTATTTCTAATAGGTATTTCTGGAAGGTATTTATGGGAGGGATTTCTAATAGATATTTCTCGGAGGTATTTCCGATAGGTATTTCTTGGAGGTAAAATTTCCCTGAAAAGAATTTTTAAATTCAGAAAATTAAAAAAAATTACAAATAACTAAATGATTCAAGTTTCAAATTTGACATTTCTAAATAAATCCAATAACTTTCTAAAAATCGGGGATTGACTTCTGACTGCATTCAAATTACGAAGAGAACATTTTTTCTAAATCTATGAGAAATCAACATTTTTCGACTCTTGCAAATATCGTGGTTTCAGGAAGATCTACTAAATGTTAATCTGCAAAAATTATTCCCTGAAAAAAATTCCTTGTTCTTTTTTCTTAGCAAATAGCCCAGCATATTCTGCAAAAGTAAAAGTTCGATTTGCCACTCTATCGATATTATGAACGGCACCCTCCTTCTAATATGATAAAAATCGATTTTTTTTTCCAATTATGATAAGTGTCGCTGCCTAAGGAATGTCGAAAGAAGAATATGTTGCGCCTCCGAAAACCTAAAAGATATTTTCCCATGGACGGATGGTTAATACAAGCAGGGGAGAATTAACATTTAGACAAATGGCAGTATATCTCATCGACACATCTGCGCTGCAAAATTTCACTCACTATTCCCGGACGAAGAATTTAACACGAGGACTAAAGTTCGGTCAATTAAGAATTGGATCTAATTGTAAGTACGAGCTTCGCATACTAAAACCAAATTCTCTCCCGAAAAGTTTACACGTGTGATTTATGACTGGTGCTTCCATTCCCACTATGAATTAATGGCTCTAATAAAAAAAATCATCATGTTTCTTTTCCACGGCGCCAGTGGTCCGCCTGATAAATACTTGCTACTGTTTGTTCTATAAATCTAGGTTTATTCATGTTTCTGTAATTAAAAGCGTTGCTACCTTAGAGCCGAGAAAACAAAACGTAGCTATTTTACCCTCTACAGGCTAATCTACAAAAATTATTTCCAAAACTTTTTCCAAGTGGACTACTTGATTTATTTAGTGCCATTTATCTGTGTGTGTGTGTGTGTGTGTGTGTGTGTGTGTTTGTGTGTGTGTGTGCTTGTGCTTTAATGTGGGGGGAGGGGTACTTAATCTTTAATGTGGGGGTAGGGGTACTTAATCTTTCAGCTGATATGTTCTTTTCCCTTTCTGTATTGTCTAATAAAATGTTGATAAAGCGTAAAAGAATAAAATCAATCAATTTGTACGCCCCGGCCTTTATGTCTATGTCTCTCTATATATCTGTCTATATCTCTGAGATGAAGTATTATGATTATTTATATTATTTACATTACTCGGACTGTTATCCTCATCTTCATTGACAACGTTTCACAACGTTTCGGCTGTTGTACGTTCCGGCCTTCTTCAGGTGATTGGAATTTCGAACTGAACCCTTTATTTCATCCACCGGGGTAGATTGCTCTCCATATTTTGGATTCGCCACTGCTGTATCCTGGTATTGAACTCACAACTCTTTGGGTCTAGTCACTGGATCTAACTGGCGTCTTTATCCCAGTGGGGAGTTGAGTTAAAGGGAACTGAGGCATCCGGAAGTGGCATGGCACGTGCAACTAGAACATTCTACCTCGGTGGATGAAATGAAGGAATCAGTTCGAAATTACAATCGCCTGTAGAAGACTGGAGAGTTGAAAAGCGAAAACGTTGTGAATATGGCAGTGAAAATGCGGATAACAGTCCGAATAATGTAAATAATGTAAATATCCTCTTTGCTATTTTATATATTTGTCGGAATTCTATCTTCAACTTTGTCGTTCGAACCCAATATATATATATATATATATATATATATATATATATATATATATATATATATATTTAAATATATTTTATATATTTAAATAAACACATTTATAAACAACACACACACACACACATATATATATATATATATATATATATATATATATATATATATATATATATATATATATATATATATATTACACATTTATAAGTTTATCATTCGTTTGTGCATTGAATCTTTCTGTAACATATGTTCTGGCGCTTCTGTTGTGTATTTAGAGATTTTTGATAAAATCCAAAGAAAAATCTGAAATTCTACAGGTCCTAACCTGGCATCTTGGCTCCAGTCACTCTCCTGCCACCGTAGCTTCCCTGTGCCTTTTCTAAAAATACCTTCATGGTAATTGTTCTGGTGAGCTTCCCTTTTTGGTACCTCGACTTTACGAATTTAAACGCAGCACTAGATTGGCAGCTAGGTCTCATCATTTTTACAATTGTAATTGATAGATGTAACTATAAGTTCTGCGCTAACAATTTCTTCTTTCGCACTCTCTCGTTCGAGGAACTCTCTCCCGGATTCTTGCTTTCCAGTCAGGTTTGATCTTCAAAAATTTAAATGTAATGTCAATCGTCATCTTCTATCTCCTTAATTCGTGTATTTTTATTTTTATTAATAATGATTTTTCTCACATTCTTTCACTTTCAATAAACCCTTGCGTCTTAGTGGTGTTATCTCCTTTCTTTGAGTGAAATGATTAAAAAATATATATATATTTCAGCCGATACTGCCATTGGCCTTCCTCAAATGTATTTTAACTCTAGTCTTTCTAGATATGAGGAAGGCAAACGAATATATTTCTTCTCGACAACTTCTTAAAAGCGATAAAAATGAAATCTATTGTCCAAAAAATATTTTCTACTATAATAAAATCATTTGTAATTTTCCAATCTGTTTTTTTTATTTTTTTATTTTGACATTTGAAGAATAAACTGACTGAAAACCTTGCGGCAAAAATAAAGAACACGTGAAATAATAATAATAATAATAATAATAATAATAATAATAATAATAATAATTCATCTCAGAATTCCAGACAATAATGAATAAATATGAGAAAATATGGTCAAATAACCTGACTCCTCCTTCCGTGTTTTCTCTTTATGAGGGTCAGGTTAGACCAAAAATTGTGTATTGCTGCCATATCTGGGCTGGAGCTGCCCAATCCTTCCTTGACAGCTTTGACAGAGTTCAAAAGAGATTACGCGACCCTGTGGACGATGAATCATTTTCAGCCCTACAGTACTGTCGACATATTTGGGTATGAGCTGCTCTGTTTTCACTTTCCAGTCTCCATAGAGTCGGAAAGCGTCTCGGTGTCCTTGTGGCTGACAAATTATTTTTCACTCTGTAATCCCTTTCTCGTAGACGTCGCAAATCTCTCACTGCTCTATCGCTTATTCCCATGGAAAATCCTCAGACGAGCTATATTCCCTAGTTCTACCAATTCTAACCTTTACAGCCCTGACCCCCCCCCCATGCTATGCACACCGTAGCGAATTGGTACTCTATTGGGGAGATGTAAGTTCCACTCGAGTAGCTTCTTCTCACGAACCATTGTTATATAGCAATAAAGTGCCGCTGGCGACACTTGGGTTTGAACATAGATCGCCAGTGAGAAAACATAGGCGATCCATTATTAAATTAAGTGAACCAAGTGATCATAGAGAAAACGCATATGTGGGAGGTAGTGCGTGTCTAATTGATCGCCATTTCTACTCTATCCTCTGTTACTATACAGACCACTATCTTCTACTATATTCACAATACTATTTCTCTATTCGGATCACTACTATTACTATTCGAGCGAGTGTTATTCGAAGGCGTCTGACATCAGTATTGTTCAACGGCGTTACTATAGATGTATATGCGATTACAAAGTCTCTACTACAACGAGCATTACAAAAATGGCAACGAGTATTCATTGAATCACAAAAATCATTACATATATATGTGTGTGTGTGTGTGAAGAAATATAGTTTTAAGGTATATGGGATAAAGTGCTCAATATCAGAGATAGAGCGTATGTAAATATAAATATAAAAGTGAACATTGAAGTCAACACTCAGAGGCGACAGGCTGTTTCATGCAATCAGGCTAACGATTGCGTCTAGCATGAAACAGCCTGTCGCCTCTGAGTGTTGACTTCAATAGTCACTTATATATATATATATATATATATATATATATATATATATATATATATATATATATTGTCATGGGCCCTTACCTATAACTACAGAATGAACTCTTCCTAATACTATGTATACTACGCCTCCCAAGAGATAGGGTCGAATCGAGTCCAGCTTCTCGGCTTGACGGTCGAACTCTCTGCCTCTGAGCAGAGAGGAACCCGGACGATGCTCCGCAGAAGGGTAGAGTCTCGTTCGGGGAGGTTGACCAACCCGATCCCGTTTATAAGGGTTCTACGGGAATTTTTTGGTCGAGCCTACGGGCTCGGGAAACCCACGTTAAACTCGCCCTTGTGCCACATGCAACCCTCGTGGGTGTGTGGGTGGCTAGATACCGAATCGAGTCGAGCCGATAGTAGTTCACTTCAAACCAGACTGACAGTCATACTAACACCTTCCACCTCTTGTATTATTATTTCGTGTAATATACCTTCGTTGCTTCTACTCTTGTGTTCGTGTTGTTCTTCCTTGGTCCTAACCTGGACCATAACATATATATATATATATATATATATATATATATATATATATATATATATATATATATATATATATATATATACCCGTGTCTTGAGCGCCTATTGAGACTTAAACTAAACCCAGAACTCAAATGTAACTCGTACATACGACTCGCTGGAAAAATGGTCGGTTTTCTGCACCGCTCCAGTATGAACATGACTCCTCGTGCTTTTTCTTTGTGATGCCCTAAAATGGTGTACTACTGCCATATATGGGCAAGAGCTGTCCAGTTTTCACTTACCAGGTGACAAGTTATTTTCCAGCCTGCAATCCCTTTCTCACAGACGAAATATCGCACGTCTCTCGCTGCTCTATCGCTATTTTCATGGAAAGTGTCACCCCAGTTCTTTCACAGCTAAGACACACCATGCTACGTACATTGAGGCGAACCATCCGCATACCCTTTGTATTCCATTAGCGGTATGCAAGTTACACCCGAACAGCTTTTTCCCGTGAACCTTTGCTCTATGAAACCGACACCCAGGATGTTTTTTTTCTCGATCACTATAATATTAACTTCTTTAAGTCTATGTTTAACTGTTATCTCGCCCCACATATGTATCTGATACCCTCTACCTCGAATGTGAACATCGTTGTAAAAAAACAATAAAGTTGCTTTCACTCAGACGAAAATCGTGTCTGTCTGTCATTAATATTGGCTTGGTGCATAATTATCAGGCGTTTTTTAAAACTATATTTATTATGAAAAAAAGAAACATAACAATTCAACATTAACATTTTTAAATGATTATTCCGGAGCGTATGATTATCGACACGCATTTTTATAATCTGAAAATAAAATAATAATTTTATTTTTAAAAAAGTAAGCAAAACAGAAATTTTTATTAACAAAATAAAACTCCTGATAATTATGCACCAACCCATTATGTCGCTATTTTTGTGAAGCATTTTCAGACGAGCTACATTCAAGATCGATGATGTTTTACCTACACAAGACCAAATCATCCGTATTTCCTGTGTTCTATTGGTAAGCTTCACTCAGCTTCTACCCGAGAACCGCTACTTTATGGAAGGATGCTTCCCCAAACTCTAGCCTCTTCAAGTTTAGTATCAACAATTATCTATCCCACATATCCTCATAATGTTCACAAACTTCCACCTCTTACGTCCATACTTCAGTGAGCAACCCACCACCAGCGGTTCTTGTGCATTGTATCGGGTAAACATTTAGCAAGGAAAAGATTTTGATATATCAAAGCATTTTTATTTTACCTAATTTAGGTTAATAAACCTAAATTAGGTAAAATAAAAATGCTTTGATCTAAGGGAGATAACTGCAGATGTGGTAATTATTTGGTGTAAGGGAGGTAAACTGTGATATCATGGATTCCATTTTTTAAAATACATCTAAATTAATTTTCATTCACTGTCACGATTTCTTCTGTAATGGCAATAAATTCTGAAATGAAAGTGACAAAATAAAATTAAAATATGATCACATTTGTAATTTTGGGGAAAATATCATTTAAAGCTAGTCGAAATTCGGTTCTTCAATAGGACGTTACCGCAAAAACTTCATCACAAACTCGTTTAGCGTTAATTAGCGCAATCAAAATTAAAGAAAAAAACTGAACGAAGATTCTCGAAATTAGAAGCATTTAACCCCGATTTGAAACTTTTCTATAAAAAAAAATTAAATTTAATCTCAAAATTAAATTTCAGTATAAAACCTGAACTATTTCAGTTACCCAGCGACGCTTGTGAATTTGTAAAATTTTCGACTGTTGAATACATGAAAGTAACTTAATATTTCTTTGAAAAAACTATAATTTTTTTTACTTTTTATGAGCCTAACATATATTAGTTTAGAACTTGTTATCTTGTCTAATTGTAGAGCACACAAAGGAAAATTTCGTGTAAATTTGTCTTGTAAATTTTTATTTTGTACCAATTAATAAATGTAAATTTCTTTCCAGTTTCACATCGGATTGCAAGTCTTGTTTTGTTTTCATTTGTGCCTTTCACAATATTCGGGATAAGAGACGCAACGTTATCTCTCTTCCTCCTTCTCTTCCAATAAAATCCTTTTACTAAAAGTATAAAAAGTAAAAGGATTTTATTTGAAGTGGGAGCAGAGAAGTAGGAAAGTCACGTCTCTTCTAGACGAGTTTTGTGAAAAGCACAAATGAAAACTAACAAGACACACGCCTATGTGAAATTTGAAAGAAACAGACATTTATTACATTACATAAAAAAATATGATAAAACAGAATACAAGATTCAAAATACAAGTTTGCAAGTTCTAAAATTACAATTTGTTAGGCTTATAAAAAGTAAAAACAATTATAGTTTTTGTTTTTTTTTTGGTTTTGTTTTGGGTTTTTTTCTAAAAATATCCACTTTTATACATTCAACAGTCCCAGTCTTTGAGAATGATGGCAAACTCATAAACGTCACCGGGGAATTTAAACAATAGTTCAATCTTGAAATTCACTATTGAGAAAAATCTTGTAAAGTTTCATAATTAGGGTTTAACAACTCTAATTTTGTGAATCTTCTTTTAGTTTTCTTCCTTTTTCTTTTTCTTTTTCTTCCCTGTCATTGCCATGGCCGCTAACTTAATATTTTTCAGAAACAGCCCACGGTCATTCGCCCCTGAAGGCTAAATTCCTTCTCGTCCTTGGACCAAGTCCACTTCTTAAATAGCCTCAAACCAGGTCCACGTTGGAATCTATATTTGTAGTGCATAACCGACTTTCCCTTTTGGTTAAAAAATCTCAAAATATATCTTTTTTTATTGCTACGCCTGTTCATCAAATTTATTTTGGCGGGTTTTCAAACCATAAAACTTGGGACTCTTTTCATTTTTTCCTTTTTCTTTTCTTTTTTTACAAATTTGAAAACCAAATGAGTAAACATGTATCTTTTTCATAAATCTCCAGGCCTCATATTTACAATATCAGATGTGAACTTATACAAAGTTCTACACATCAAATTTATTTGATCCATATTTTATTAACCGTTGGGCTTTCTTTTTATGATTACTTTTTAAATACTCCTCTCAAAAAATGCAATAAATAAACATTGTTTAATTTATTTTACTATATTATTCACAATTCTTTTTTATTTTATTCTTATAAAGAATTTATTGGAAGAAAAAAAGTGAGAACATCAAATCTCTTATCCAGAATATTTTGAATGGCGAAAAATGAAAATAAACAAGACTCTGCAGAGAAATAAATATTTATTACGATGGAAAAATTTTTTTTCCCAATATGCAAAAAGGGAGAAGTGTGTTGTGGTAAACCCTCCTCCAGTAGAATGAACTCTTCCTCCTCTCATGAATACTAACTGCGAGACTTCGTAGGGTAGAGTCTGACTGTGTGTGACTTCTGTCGAACTCTCTGCTTTGGCAGAGAGGAATCCGGAGGGCAAAGTTTCGTCCGGGGAGGTAGACAGATACCGAACCCGCTTATGCCGGTTCTAAGGGAATATTTTTGGCTCGGAGCGACCCACGTTAAACTCGGCCTTGTGAGCATCAGAAACACAATGTTAACCTACCGCTCGGACGTACACCTCTATCTTCTTATTACTAACACTCTTGCTTTGTATATATCTGTTATTTCGACTGACGAAGGCCGAGCAACAGATCCCACAATCGAAACTGCAACTATTGAGAAAGTGCTAACCAATGAATATCCGTGTGATTTTCCCCACCCCATAACAAGAAAATAATAATAATAATAATAATGATAATAATAATAATAATGGCAATCAAAAAATATTTTCTAGCTTTAAATAATGAGTTGATAAGCCGTAGAAAACGAATGAATCAATCCCTATTGCAGACAGCTGTTCAGGCACTTTTCTGTTTGTTCAACACCCGATGAGCCCAGGTGGGATTTATACTGCACCTAATCTGAGCGAAAATGAAGTACAGTTGCTGGAAGTGAACGCGTTATATTGAACAAGGTTAGTACGCTCAAACACTCTGTCACGATGGCTTGTGACTTCATGCTAACACAACCATCAACGCCTTCCGAACATTTCTGTTTACTCAATTTCATTCTCAAGGAATCCGTGGTATTTTTTCCCAACGTTGCAGCACGTTGGGATCGCCACCACAGGCTGATAACATGGCCTGACCATTGCGTTTAGCATAAAACAAACTGTCGCCTCTGGGTGTTGACTTCAGTGTCCACTATATATATATATATATATATATATATATTATAATTATTTTTTACAAAATATGTCTCCATCGCGACACAGAAAATACTATATTTCGAAACTGAAGCTTAAATCTTAAAACTTTAAAGTTTAAACTTAAAATTCGGAGCTCGGTTCCAATCTCAAGCGATACTAAGAATAACTTACGAAAAAATTGGATTTACTCTATTTTTAAGTTAAGTTGGTGGAATTAAGAGAATTCCCCCTGTTTTATTAAGGGGGTGTTGGCTTTTCTACGAATGTAGAAAGCAAGTGTATCTTTGTGTGGCAAATTTAAAGTCGGTTAAGTCTGGGTGGGGGTTATAATTTCTGTTTGTTAATTATACTTTAACATTTTTATCATTTTTCTCCTTAATGAAATGTCATACTGAGGGCAGAAATGCTAGAGAATGGGAGGGAGTGAGTGACCATATCTGACTAGCTTGTGTAAATGGATGGGAGATCGCGAAATGGGAGCAGAGGAAGTTTGGGTAACAAAACCCGACGGAAAAAAATAGTTCAAACAAATGTTTGAAGTAACATTAATTTACGGGCACACAACAAAGACATTTTTTTTTTATTTATTTTTTTTTTTTTTTTGTCAATTTTTATATGACACAACACAGACAGACGATACGAGCTGAGTTTAAAAACATACGAAAAGTGTACTAACACACAAAAAATGAATTACACAGATTAAGTGCATTGTATGTCAAATGATGGCCAATAACATGTATGTAAATTATCAGAGAAAATAAATTAGTCTTTTTTACTATAAAAATTAAAATGCTGTGTAAAAGGTCATCGTAAAATAAAACTACATAAAAAGAAGAAAAAGAGAAAATACTTCTCTGAATAGTTTTCAAAGAATTCGTACAATTTTTGAAGAAAAGTTCGTGGTAACAGCGAAGAATAGAACAATCACACCAGCCGAAGATTTTTCCTTGATGTAGGAGCGACTTTGATGTTCCTTTCAATTTGTGGGGTTCAGCGTACCCGGATTAAAGGAGAATTTAATACGGGATACCCTGCCCACAAAATACAACGCAAATATCAAGAATGAACACCACAATAAGAAACGTTTGTAGAAAATAGAACATTGTATATTTATTATCTTGTGAATAGGGTAAAAAGGATTAATGTTTTAGTTAGTTTAAGCAAAATGTGATTTTGACAAGAATATCTGTGTTTGCTGTCTTTCAACAGAGTAGCAGAGTAATGTCTGTTTCTTTTGGTTTTTTGTAGTTGTAAAGGAAAAAGGGGCGATCAATTTAAGTTGAAAAAGAGAATGTGGATGAGGAATAAAAAGATAAAAGGAAAATGTACTTGTGAATTGTTTTGGAGTCAGTTGTAAATTTGTTGTTGTTGTTGTCCTTTCCTAATCCACTTTCGGCTCTTAGCGTCGGGTTGAGTCAGTGATGAAATTTACTGTCAGTCTTCTGGGATCTCTGCGCGCTTCTCACTGGGCGACTGACTTGAAACTCTGTATTTATTGCTGACTTTTTTTTTCACACTGGCTCGTTATCTTTTTTTTTTTTTGGTTTAGCAAATCGCCTCCTTTCATTGGTCAGAAAATTAATTTCACACCTTATTGCGAAATCTGTATTTAGTCGTTTTGATCCGATTTTGCGGGTGTGCAAATCTACTTAGTGATTTTTAGTCATTTGTTGGAATGATATAGGATTTGTATCCTATAACCCCCCCTGCAGATTGATAAATATTGAAAATATTTTTCAATATTTAATATATGTTTTAAAATGAGTAGGCCAGTGTACGTGTCTACCCGATCTTGTGGTAATGTTTTTAGGTGTGTTTGGAGGTGTAGAAAATGTTTCACTTACGTTGGTATTTGTCGCGCCTGTAGAATGTTCCGACGTACTTTCGTTTGCAGGTAAATCCAAGTACGCTGGTTTTAGTCTATTTACTTTGCTTTTTTGGCACTTTAAACAAGTTTGAATCCAGCTTTTTATGTCAGTATGCATGTTTGGCCAGACAAAACGACTGCTAATCAACTTGTCGGTTGCTCGGTTTCCGGGATGTGAGAGATTGTGAAAATGCAGAAATATCTTTTTTCTCAATGAAGGTGGAAGGTATGGTCTTGAATAACCAGTCCCAACGTCGCAGAGTAGTGTTTTTGTTCCAAATGGGACGGGGGGTTCCTTCAATTGTAAAGAAGTGTCCTCTTTTATTCCGTATAATGTGGTATCATCCTTTTGTTCATCTGCAATGAGGTCGAAGGTAAGTGTTTCAGAATCGATAGATTGTATCGTGGAGCGCGAGAATGTATCTGCCACGATATTGTCTGAACCTTTAATATAGCGGATATCCGATGTAAATTGGGATATGTAGTCCAGTTGTCCGGTATCTCTGGGTGTGTATTTATCTGTGTTCACATGTAAAGCGTAAGTGAGGGGTTTGTGGTCTGTGAAAATAGTAAAGTTTCATCCCTCGAGCAGATGTCGAAAATGCCTTATTGCGAAGTAAATAGCTAGTAACTCTCTCGAGAAGCTACTGTACTTCTGCTATGCTTTGTTTAATTTGACCGAGAAGAAGGAGATTGGCTTTTCTGAACCATTTAGCTTCTGATGTAGAACTGCCCCAATTGAATCTCCTGAGGCGTCAGTTGTCAATGTAAGTGTTGAGTTAGCATCGTCACTGATCTAAGAGAGCTTGGTAAAATCTGCTAATGCTTTTTTAGCATTTTGAAATGCAGCTAACGCTTCTCCGTCAATCAGTATTTTGCATTTTTCTTCTGTTTTTGCAGCAAGTTTGTGAGTGGGGTCAAAATTCTGGAACAACCTGGAATAAATCTACGGTAGTAATTTATTAAACTGAGAAATCGTCTTAATTGACGCAGTGATGTCGGCTGCTGAAAGTTTTGTATTGCTGCTACTTTCTCTGGGACAGGTGTGATTCCGTTTTTGTCGATCACATGGCCCAAGAAATTTAACTTTGAAGCAGCAAAATCGCATTTGTGGACGTTTATCTTTAAGCCAGTCTCTCGAAGACTTGTTGAATATGGTATAGGTGTTATTTTCCATCACGACTGGCGACAAGCACGTCATCGCTATATGCAAAGGTAAAAGGCAATCCTCTCAAAACTTCATCAATGAGTCTTTGAAATGTTTGGGCGGCATTACGTAACCCAAATGGCATCCTGGTGAATTCATAGAGTCCAAAAGGAGTGGTAATTGCAGTTTTCTTTATGTCTTCTTCTGCTACTGGAATTTGGTAGTACGCCTTAACCAAATCCAATTTTGTAAAAACTGTGGTTCCTTGCAAACCTATGGCGAAATTATGTAAGTGCGGTATGGGATATCTATCAGGAACAGTTTTTGCATTGAAATTCCTAAAATCTCCACAAGGTCGCCATGCGCCAGCTTCTGGTTTCGGAACCATATGTAGCGGAGAGGAGTATGGGCTATTTGAAGGACGCATGATGCCTAACTGCAACATATGTTGAAATTCGTCTTTTGCTATTTTATATTTGTCCGGATGTAATCTGCGTGGTGATGCGTGTATAGGTGGTCCAGCTGTGGTGATATAATGTTTAGCAGTATGAAGGATTTCATCTGTATGTGTTAAAGGCGTGGTTAGTGTAGGAAATTTTTTTATCAATTCATGTAGGCCATTAGCCGTTGGTATTGCTGAACTAATTCCTGTTGACTTGTAGATTGAGGTGATTCCCTTTGTTCTTAGGTTTGTGTTACTGTCAATGAGAGAGTGTGTAGCCATATTCACTGATAAATCGAAATGGGATAGGAAATCCGCTCCTAGGATAGGTGTTTTCACATTTGCTTGTGTGAAAATCCATGGAAAAGATCTTCTTAGACCCAAATCGAGCGTTAGTGATATCTCACCGTATGTTTCTATCTTTGATCCATTTGCTGCCTGCAATGTGTATGTGGAGAATGTAGGTTTTTGTTTTGTATTTGGTGGGATAACACTGATCTGAGCGCCGGTGTCGACTAAAAATAAATATCCGTTACTTCTGTCCCGGGTGTAAAATAGACGACTCTCTTGTTTTAATCCAGCAGCTAATGTCGTCTTTACTTGCTGCTGGCATAGTCGTTTCCCTGGTGTTGTGTAGAAATGTGAGAAGTTTTCGAATTGAAATTGCATGGTTCAGTGCACTTCCTTGCATTTCTTCCAAATGTATAATGATACCAACGGGTATCGTGTATAATTTGCTCTCTGGAGAAAGAGTTCGATCTACTTCGACGTCTGTGTGGTGAGTATGATCTATTTCTGAATGTTGGACGAGAACGCTGAGATTTCTGAGCTTGTATCAGACTCTGTACTTGTAAGCTGAGATTCACCATTTGCTTATACAGCTGCGACAATTCAGATGACTTGTCTGGTAATTTTGTTGTATCTGTTGGTGCATGTGATGTGGCGTATACATTTTTGTCTTGGTTGTTGTCATGTATTTTGTCTGCTATTTCTGCTATTTTCTCCAGCTGTAAATCATCGGGGAGTGATGCGAGTATCTGTGTTGTATGTGTTTGTAGTTTATCCATCCACAGTTTCTTTAACACCACTTCGGACATGGTGTTATCTCCTAATAAGGATCGCATTTTTCTTAAAAGCTGTGATGGTTTCATATATCCCTGGTTCACATTATTGAATAAGTCGTGTAACCTTCTTTCCTCCGATTTACCGGCACGTCTAATAATTGCAGCTTTCAACGTGTCATAAGGTTTTTCTTCCGGCGTGTCATTAAGTAGATCCACTACCTCGGATGCTACATCTGCGGGAAGTTTTTCGACAACGTAGGCGTATTTTGAACTTTGCGATGTAATTTTCTTTGCATTGAAAATTGCATTTAACTGTGCAAAGCAAATTTGTACGTTAGTTGGGTTTTAAGTTGGTAAGTTAATTGTTATAGCGGCTTCCATAGGTTCCGTAGTGTGTGTATCCATTTTCTATGTGTCTTGATGATTATGGTTATATGTTAAAAAAATGTGTTGCTTATTTTGTTGAAGCTTTTCTTTCAGTTGGAAATTTGCGAGTTCATTTCACGTCGATTGGTCACCACTTGTGGGGTTCAGCGTACCCGGATTAAAGGAGAATTTAATACGGGATACCCTGCCCACAAAATACAACACAAATTTCAAGAATGAACAACACAATAAGAAACGTTTGTAGAAAATAGAACATTGTATATTTATTATCTTGTGAATAGGGTAAAAAGGATTAATGTTTAAGTTAGTTTAAGCAAAATGTGATTTTGACAAGAATATCTGTGTTTGCTGTCTTTCAACAGAGTAGCAGATTAATGTCTGTTCTTTTGTTTTTTGTATAGTTGTAAAGGAAAAAGGGGCGATCAATTTAAGTTGAAAAAGAGAATGTGGATGAGGAATAAAAAGATAAAAGGAAAATGTACTTATGAATTGTTTTGGAGTCAGTTGTAAATTTGTTGTTGTTGTTGTTGTTGTCCTTTCCTAATCCACTTTCGGCTCTTAGTGTCTGGTTGAGTCAGTGAATAAATTTACTGTCAGTCTTCTGTGATCTCTGCGCGCTTCTCACTGGGCGACTGACTTGAAACTCTGTATTTATTGCTGACTTTTTTTTCACACTGGCTCGTTATCTTTTTTTTGGTTTAGCAAATCGCCTCCTTTCATTGGTCAGAAAATTAATTTCACACCTTATTGCGAAATCTGTATTTAGCCGTTTTGATCCGATTTTGCGGGTGTGCAAATCTACTTAGTGTTTTTTAGTCATTTGTTGCAATGGTATAGGATTTGTATCCTATAAATTCTCGTCCGGTGATTGTCAAAATTTTTCGGCGTTGTTAAATTTCTGGACCGGGACGACCTGAATTCATTTGTTCGTCATTTCCGAAAATCAATTCTAAGGCCCTCCTTAATTAATTTACAGATAGGTTCCACATACACTGCTCTGAATTTGGAGAGAAACCCTTTTTATTGGTTTTGGATTAAAAACAAATGCAGCTGAATTACGACTAATCAAAATGTACCAGAAATATTTTCTGAATTTAAAAATTGAGCAAGAGCCCATTGCAGAAACTGCTTTCTCTCTGAAAGGCAGACGATACACGCCCACGCAATGGTAATTGACTAACCTTGCTAAGAACATTAAGAGAGAAGAGGTTGTGGAAAGCCATGACCAGTGCTGGAAAGCCATGATCAGTAGCGGAACTTTTGAAATGACTGAATGTTTCAACAAAATCAATGTTTTTTTAGCGTGTGTTATTAAAATAAATACATTTTAGTGAACGAATCATAAACGAATGGGTTAAAGTAGCTAATGTTGGCCTTGGAATATGTAGTAATACTAGAATAGCCTAATACTAGAAGATGCTCTAATACTAGAATAGTCTAATACTAGAAGATGCTCTAAAACTAGAATAGTCTAATACTAGAAGATGGTCTAATATTGGTATAGTCTAATACTAGAAGATGCTCTAATACTAGAAGATGCTCTAATGCTAGAATAGTCTAATACTATAAGATGCTCTAATACTAGTATAGTCTAATACTAGAAGATGCTCTAATACTAGAAGATGCTCTAATACTAGAATGGTCTGATACTAGAAGATGGTCTAATACTAGAATAGTCTAATACTAGAAGATGGTCTAATACTAGAATAGTCTAATTCTAGAAGATGATCTATTACTAGTATAGTCTAATGCTAGAAGATGCTCTAATACTAGAATAGTCTAATACTAGAAGATGCTCTAATACTAGAATAGTCTAATACTAGAAGATGCTCTCTTACTATTGTAGTCTAATACTAGAAGATGCTCTAATACTAGAATAGTCTATCACTAGAAGATGGTCTAATACTAGTATAGTCTAATACTAGAAGATGCTCTAATACTAGAATAGTCTAATATTAGAAGATGATCTAATACTAGAATAGTCAAATACTAGAAGATGCTGTAATACTAGAATAGTCTAATGCTAGAAGATGGTCTAATACTAGGATAGTCTAATACTACAAGATGCTCTAATACTAGAATAGTCTGATACTAGAAGATGGTCTAATACTAGAATTGTCTAATACTAGATGATGTTCTAATACTAGAATAGTCTAATACTAGAAGATTCTCTAATACTAGAATAGTCTAATACTAGAAGAGGCTCTCTTACTATTGTAGTCTAATACTAGAAGATGCTCTAATACTAGAATAGTCTATCACTAGAAGATGGTCTAACACTAGTATAGTCTAATACTAGAAGATAATCTAATACTAGTATAGTTTAATGCTAGAAGATGCTCTAATACTAGAATATGCTAATACTAGAAGATGCTCTAATACTAGAATAGTCTAATACTTGAAGCTGCTCTAATACTAGAATAGTCTGATGCTAGAAGATTGTATAATACTAGTATTGTCTAATACTAGATGATGTTCTAATACTAGAATAGTCTAATACTAGAAGATGCTCTAATACTAGAATATTCTAATACTAGAAGATGCTCTAATACTAGAATAGTCTAATACTAGAAGATGGTCAAATACTAGTATAGTCTAATACTAGAAGATGCTCTAATACTAGAATAGTCTAATACTAGAAGATGGTCTGATACTAGGATAGTCTAATACTTGAAGCTGCTCTAATACTAGAATAGTCTGATACTAGAAGATGGTCTAATACTAGTATAGTCTAATACTAGAAGATGCTCTAATACTAGAATAGTCTAATACTAGAAGATGGTCTAATACTAGTATAGTCTAATACTAGAAGATGCTCTAATACTAGTATAGTCTAATACTAGGAGATGCTCTAATACTAGAATATTCTAATAATAGATGATGCTCTAATACTAGAATAGTCCAATACTAGAAGATTTCAAATACTAGTATAGTCTAATACTAGAAGATGCTCTCATACTAGAATATGGCCTAATATCTAATTATATATGGCCTTAAATTCCCCCTGTAATTAGTCAAATTTCAAATATTCATGATGGGTTGCAATGCCTTATTCTATCTTTATAGACTCGTTGACCTCGACAGAATCTATTCAGAGATTACATTTTGGTTTGGTTTGGTTTTGGTTTGGTTGAACATATCAACCTTAATGGGTCATTTAATGCCGACAACTTTTTATTTTCCTGGTAATATTTTTGTTTTGTCAAAAATCTATTTCTGTTAATATTTTTTTCTCAAAAACGTATAGCTGGTAATATTATTTTTTTCAAAAACGTATTATCAGATGCCTTGCTGTTGGACGTAGTTTATCTCTTTTGAGATGTGACGCTCTCTTAATAAACTAATGTGGGTTACTCCACTTGTCTTCGCCAAACGGCCGTTAAGTGGCACTATTTCACTTCTATAAAAAGACAAACAGTTCCTTCCTCTTCTTTCTGCCTCTTGTTCCATGATGTGGCAGTTGGGAAACGTCTCTTTTCCCCAGTCGACTAACGAATGAAATCTTACAGAAATGAACACATGTGTCACACACACAGTCACGCACAATTCTTAAATATCTAAGTTTTTAATGTCTAGTTTTTGGGGTTTTTTTTATTTTTACTGTAATTTTCCTTTATTTTCTTTTATTATTACATGCATTCTTATTTGTTTAAAGTCCATGTTCTATGTTTTGTTTGGGCCCGGACTCACATCTGGTGGCCTACTATTCGCTTATGCTTAGAATTTTGCTGCCACATATGGCCCGGTGCTTTCACTATATATCTAGAGACCTCAATTTCATCATTGACCTTCTTGATGACATCATTTCTCAATTTGGTATCTATACTGATAACAACCATTTACTCCCGTCTCGAGAGTAAGTCTGATCGGTTCAGCAGGGTCAAATCAGCAGTTGATCTAAAAAAAAATGACCTACAGTCTGTTGTTAACTCGGGCAAAGAATGGCTTGTCAATTTGTACGCTTCCAAAACAAAACTACTCTCTGTTAATAATCTGGGAGACCTTTTTCTGTCTTCTATCAGAATAACTGATGCTAGCCTCCGGGAGAGTAATTCGTCGCGCCTTCTCGGGTTAACATTCTCGCCTGACATGAAGTGGAAAGAATATATTGAATCCATTGCTAGGTCAGCTGCTAAGAAAGTGGGTTCACTGTGTCGTGCTAGACAATTTCCCCGGCATCTTTATACAAATCTGTAAGTTTACCATTCGTTCATGCTTTGAATATTGCTGCCACATATGGTCCAGTGCTCCTGCTATATATAGAGAGATTCTTGATAAAATCCAAAGAAGAATCAGCAATATTATTGGTCCTTCAGTCACTTTCCCACTGACGTAAAGTTGCCTCCCTGTGCCTTTTCTATAAATACTACCATTGGCAACTGTCTGGACGAGATCTTCACTATGGTACTTTGTCTATTTTAATTTAAGCACAGTCGTAGATTGGCGACGAGATCTCACTAATATACAGTTGAGCTGATTAGATGTAACCATAAGTTCTATGTTAGGAGTTTTGCTATCTACTGCCCTCCTGATTACACTTATTTTGTTATTGCTCCTTGGTAAAGTTTCTGTATTCTAATTCTTCCACATCCAGTAATCCCTTGCGTCTTAGTGGCTTTACAGCCTTACTTGGGGTGAAATCTATTAAAAAGATATTCTTATTCATTATTTTATATTATTAACTAATAATTATTTTATACAAATGCCCTTCAGTACACATAGATAGACATACACAGTGGGACGGTGTGTGTGTGTGTGCGTGTGTGTGTGTGTGTGTGTGTGTGTGCGTGCAAATGTGTTTACTAATTTCTCGTAGTGAGACAGTGTGTATGTATGGAGAGGGAATATACACATATATTCTGCTGACAGAAACACATGAAAATTGAAATAGATCTAAGAACACACAGGGGTCATTAAAACATTAAAACATAAGATACCGATAACTAATTCATCATTTCTCTCGAACCAATCTTAATTGTTTTATGACCCTTCGCACAGAACTCTTCACTACCAGTTCAAGAAAGACATTCGGATTACTAACACAACAAAAGAGAATGTCTCATATCGAGAATATTTAACATCGAAAAACATAAAGGAGAAATAAATGAATTATCTTTAATAACCTGAAGACGGTCGCGAGACCAGAAACACGTGTAGTAAAATTATGGAAAATAAAGCATAATATTTTTTTTAAATCCACATTACAACCAAAAACGTTTGCGGTATCTCTCATTTTTTTAATATACACACTTTTCTGTCGTTGGAACTACTATAAGCTCTTCCTTTTATATATATATATATATATATATATATATATATATATATATATATATATATAAACTATTTTGTCTCCACCTGAAATTCTGATTCTTCTTAATAGAAAGTAAATTTGTTCGCAACTGTTGAGTCACAGTCTGCCATGTTGTCTGAGTCAGAGAAAGTGCTTTACACTTAAGCCAATCCAATTTGCTTTCTTCTTACTGCTGTTGGCTGTTTACCATAAATTTGAAAGTTCTCGGGAAACTTAACCTGTTTTGTCAGTACATTCGATGCAATAAGCCATAAATAAAAGAATCACTATGTGACTAATTACAACACTCCCAATTCTCTTTCACCAGCGGTAAAGTCACACTTATTGTGAAGAGACACAGTGACTCGATTTAGAGAGAAAATATCAAATAAACATTCGTACTTCTTTTCTATTAACTCGAGTGCAGTTCTTTATTAGAATTTTTTTCAGAGAAAAAGAATACGGAATCTCATTATACACGGGTAAATTTTTTGAAGAGGTTGAAAATCATGCATTTTCCATGACCAGTTGCACTTACGCAGGTCATTTTTCTGTAGGAGTTAAAACTCATCTATTTATTTTAATTGCTGTATTTGCCGGCTTATTGGACACAGCCAGGCATTGGATGTGGGGATTATAAGTTTACAGGTGGTTATCTTCGGATAACGTACTTAATCCAAATATACTTCAATTTATGGCCTTTTAAAATTGCATACGAAGATAATTAATACAAAGATATATATTGCATGTACTGATAACAAATTATATCTCTCAAAATAGAATATATTCAAAGAGTTAATAAGTTCCTATCAGAAAGTTCTCGTGTTGAATGTCTAAGTCCTTTTTAGCAGAGAGAGAGAGAAAAGAGTCCTTGTAAATCTGAATGTAAGTATTTCTTGATAGTACTAGTAATGAATCCTTTCGTCTCTGTGATTTTGAGGTGTCCGGATTTTTAGGGCATGAAAGAGCGGATGAATTTATTTTACCGGCTGGTTTGTTTGCCTGATCGTCACTGCCTGTCTTTACATTTTTTTTTTCGAGACAATGGAATTAATTCCATAATTGTCTCTTGATTTTAATTGGTTCACAGGTGTGACTCATAACTAATCCTTTTTTCACCTATATCTAGGAATGATAACATTTTGGCTTCTTTTATTTATTTATTTATTTAATTATTTTTCTTATCTTTTTGATTTTATTTCTTTATGGCAAATCAAAATGGTTTGCCAACTTTTAGTTTTCTAATTCTTTTTTTTTTTTTTAAATGGTGGGCCTTTTATTTTTTTCTATCACTACACACGCACCCAGATTTTGGCATGGAATAATTAGAAAAAAAATTACGCATCAGAACCAAACAAATCAAAATTATAACCTTACCTCCATGTGACCTTCTCACTAAACAATAAACATGAAGAAAAAAATTACAGTATTACCACAAATGACTTTTTATTAGGTTGGTGCAAAAATAATGACGTAATAATGTCGTTTTTTGACGTATTTTTTAACGTCAAAAAACGCCATTATTACGTCATTATTTTTGCACCAACTTAATAAAATAGAAGTATGGTAAGATTTAATTACTAGTACATTTTTGGGAAAAGAAGAATTTTAGTACATTTTATCATGCATTTATTGATAAATTGTTTTTTAGTTGTTTTTCATGGAGCGGCATCTGCACATAGAGTAAATATAAATTCATAACAACTACAAAGAAATCAGTGAACACTGGTACATATGGTATTAGGTTGGTGCAAAAATAATTTCGTTTTCTCACATAGTAACATATGTTAGAAAACGAAATTATTTTTGCACCAACCTAATAATAGGTTTTAAAAAAAAACTGAAATATGGTGTTTGTTAGTAAATAAAGCCCCATACCATACATACAGAAAAGCAAATTCCAGAACCTGTATGTCGACAAAAACACACACACAAAGCAAGCAGCAATATACCAATCAAAGGAAATCTTTCTGTAAAATCTGATATTTCTACAAAAACAACCAGCAAAACATCGTACAATTCTATAAATTTCCTAATTTCTGTTTTTATTGATATCATCTTTGTTTACTTTCAGGAATCCTAGTTTCAGAGCTAAACTCTATACGTGCACTGATTCCTGATGAACACCATTTTTTTTTTCGTGGTCTTCATGTCCCTCTCATACATAGGACTGTTGGATGCAGGGCAATTTCTAGGTGCATTATTTTGGAAAAAAATCTGCGTCCAGTAGGCCGTCAAATACGGTAGATTGATTTGTTTTTTACAACTTATCAACCTTTTGTAGGTCATTTAAAGTCAGAAAATATTTTAGATTGTACAAATTTTGGGGGAGATAATAATGATTTAGTGATGCAAGTCTTACTATTTAGCCCATAGCTGGGGGAAAAGATGTGGACCCATACCTTTCCCAAGGGTATTTGCGCGTAAATGAATATAACGGGCCCAAGTAGAAGTCGAACTCGGCTCTCCGATTAACAATTTCGAGTCGTTATCCATTGCATCGCCTGCACATCCAAGTAGCTGGCATTCCCATATGGTCACCTTGTCGGAGTTACCTCCTCCTTAATTCCCTAATTTTCACTGGGGGTCATTCTCCCTATACTATAAATACTGGGCGACTTCTTGTCTCGTTCTCTTTTTCCTTCAGGCCTCGTGTCGCGTCCCACCTCGTGTGGAGGTGAGGTAAATTCTTTTTTTCATTTCTTCATTTCAGTGACTACAATGTAAGCTCTCTTAGTAGATTTGTTTCTAGCAGTCATTTTGTTAATCGCTCTTGATTTAAGATAGTGTCGGAGTTAGCTCCTCCTTAATTCCCAAATTTTCACTAGGGGTCACTCTCCCTATACTTCTTGCATCGTTCTTTTTTTCCTTCAGGCCTCATGCCGCATCCCACCTCGTACGGAGGTGAGGTAAATTCTCTTTTTCATTTCAGCGACTACAATGTAAGCTCTCTTAGAAGATCCGCGTCTTCCCTTTTGTGGGAGACGCCATGAACATTATGCGCATATACACGTACGTACGAACATTCACCAAAGAACAGACACAAACGTTCACACACACACACAAATATTATTGTCTATGTCCATTTTAAAATTGTTTTGTTTAATACATATACTTGTTTATATATATATATATATATATATATATATATATATATATATATATATATATATATATATATATATCGGTCTTGTTTGTCTTCTTTATCTTCAATTGGACTTAATTCAAGTCCGGCAATTTTCTTGTAGTTGGACCTTTTAATATTCTACCAGGAGTTACACACATGTTTCTAATACAACAATACGCAAACACACTCCGGTCCTGTACAACCTATCTTGGTACTGACCAGAGTTGACGTTGCTTAACTGATGATACTACGGGAACCTGTGTTGGCTCCTTTAGCCTACCACACTTAGCCTAGATTCTTTCTTTCTGTTGCTACATGAATGGTAGAATGCCATTCACTATGTGTACAACTTACAATCTACAAAGACGTTATATAAATGAAGAATTAAACAATGTATTTTTTGTTTTGTTTTTTTTTTGGTTTAATTTTCTCCAATTGGCCCTCATCTTCTTTCGCACAGGTTTACATCGCTGAGATATTGTTTTTCCAACTGCACCCTTTTTATTTACACTATTTACATTGTTCTGACTGTTGTCCTCATCTTTGTTGCTA
Source organism: Acanthosepion lycidas (assembly GCA_963932145.1). Classification (NCBI taxonomy): domain Eukaryota; kingdom Metazoa; phylum Mollusca; class Cephalopoda; order Sepiida; family Sepiidae; genus Acanthosepion; species Acanthosepion lycidas. The sequence continues at coordinate 18,008,221 of OZ010587.1, forward strand.
TATTCACGACGTTTCAGCCGTTGTGCACTCCGGCCATCTTCAGGTGATTCGAATTTCGAACTGAACACTTTATTTCGTTCATCGGGGTAGATTGTTCTAGTTCCACGTGTCGTGCCTCTTCCGGGTGTCTCAGTTATATCCCTTTAACTCAAAAGTCCGAACAATGTAAATAGTGTAAATAATTACAATACCTCATCTCAGAAATATAGACAGATGCACCCCTTTTATCTGATATATATATATATATATATATATATTGATGTATGTTTCATTAAATAATATATACAAGTTTTGTCTATTTATTTTAAGTTCCTTTCATATTGTCTGATATGCTTAATAGCATTATCATTAAAAGATGAAAGAAAAACACCATATTGATACATGTTTTTTAATCCTGTCTATGCTTTCGGCTTATATAAGCCATTATCAAAGATGACAATTACATTTCAATATATTAAACAATACACGGACAAAACAATAATGATAGTCTGTTTTTGTTGCATGAAAGATTTCCAAGCAACGATATACTCGTTTATACTAGACGCGGAAGCGAAAATTCGCACAGCAGCTCGTGACAAGACTACGCGACTATCATTATTGTTATTAGTGTGTGCTACTCTATACTGAAACATTGGACTACGGTAGGCCTACTGGTATTGCCCAGAAGCTAGGTCGCATTTTACTCTAGCTATATTTTATCCCTTTAACCACTATTTTTAGTGCATACCTGTATTTTTTCGACACCTCGTTTATTCCTTAAACAGTATATTTATTTTCATCAACGGGCCTGACATATATAAATATACTATTTAATAAATAGAGGAACGTCTACTCAAATATGAGCATCCACTAAAAAATAACGTTTAAAATGATAAAATATGTCGGACTAATAAATAAAAATCCACTGCTTCTTTAGAAATTGCTTTGTTTACGTTCGGGTATGAAACAGAGCAGATATGATAATTTTGGAAGCCTATAACGAGAAGGATTTCGCTTAAAGGCACTATTCAACCTTGCTTGATCGGCAAAGTTCTTCGTGGCCGAGCTGGTCTAACGCACGTCGAATCTAACGACAGTTTCTCTCTGCCCGGAGAGGCGGGGGGCTTGCAGGTTCGAATCCTGTCACAGATTGCATATTTTTATGTAATAAGATTCCTCGAATATTCAGGCTAGTAGACGAAAATAAATATCTGATCTAACGCACGTCGAATCTAATGACAGCTTCTCTCTGTCTAGAAGAACGGGTTCGAATCCTGCCAGAGAGGGGAGATTTTATTTAATAAGAATATTCAGGCCGGTAGATGAAAATAAATAAATATTCTGTTTAATAAATAAACAGTGCGTCTAATCAAATATGGGTATCCACTAAAAATAACGTTTAAGTAATAAAATCTGTCGGTTTAATAAATAAAAAAATCCATCTTGATTCTTTAGAAATTGCTTTGTTTACATTAGGATACCAAACTGAATAGATATGTCTATTTTGAGGGTCAGAGAAAAATCTGTGTTTAAAGACACACTTCTACTTCCCTTGTTGGTCATCGACGCATTCCGCCATGTTCCATACACTGGGTTGACTCACCCTCAATCCCTTCATATTCCATTGGTAAGGAGGAAGTTCCACACGTACAGCTTCTTCTCCAGAACTGTTGCAATGTGAAACGAAGCCCTAAGTGAGGATTCTCAAACAACTAGAATCTTAAAGTTGACAGTTAACCGTTATCTTAAATATCCCTTAGGAAAACAATAGTAAAAAGAAAAAAAATAATAATTTAGATGTTCTACTTGGTTGCACTTTCAACCAGTCCTAAACTTATAAATGTGTAGCGTACCGTGGGTTTACGTGTTGTTAAATGAAACACGTGTATGACTCCTGATAAAAAATAAAGGCCACTACAAGAATATGGCGGACTCAGAAATTGAATCCACTATAAAAAAAAATATATAAAGAAAACAAGATACCGATATATATGTACAAACAATTATGTGTATTAAACAACAACAAAATGGGTTTACAAAAGGCAAAAACATTAACGTGTGTGTGTGTGTGTGTGTGTGTGTGGAAATTTCGGGTTCAATGAATGTTCGTACGTACGAATGTGTGTATAATGTTCATGGCGTCTTCCCACAAGTGGGAAACGCGTATTTTCTTGCGAGAGCTTTACATGGTCGCATTTGGCTGAAATACCAAAGTGAAAAAGAGAACGAGGTAAGAAATCGCCCAGTATTTATAGTGTAGGGAGAGCGTCCCCTAGTGAACAATTTGGACAATTAGGAAATTAAGGAGGAGTTAACTCCGACAAATACATCTACTTTAATCAATCTTCGGGAATTAATGACAGAAAAACTTGTGGCCAACTGGAAAAAGATATAAATTGACATGTTATTTCTTCAATGATAAACTGGACAAAACTTTGAACAACTAGTTCAATTTATTTCAGAAAATATCTTTTTACTTGATTCTTTTTCGATAATTTAGGTATTCAATGTTCTTGCAAGTTCAAATAGCCGAACCTATTTTTTCAACCCCAGTTCCAATGTGTCGGGATAATCGAGCATGTATTGTTCATGTAAAGTCTGTTGACAAGTGAATATTAGCCAGGAAGTTGAAATGCTCTTTAAAGAAGAACATTTTATAACGTTTTAAGTTCAACAATGGGATCTTTTTATGCGCATTGTGTAGAAGGACACAGGATTAATATTTAGGATGACAACAAATATTTTCTTCACATTGAAGTTGTATATACGATAAATAACAACGGTAAATGTTTACTTATTTATTTTACTAATTGTTCCCCAATATAAGGCCTAAAAGCCACTCAAGGTATCAGGTTACTGATTAAAATTTTTTATGGACCTAAGAGGAGGGGGTAAGAAATTCAGATTATGAGGATATGTAAGATAGAAAACGGCTGACTCTAGATTTGATGAGGTTAAGATTGTAGTGATTGGGAAAGCATGGTCTGGAAAGGCAGCAGCTCTAGGGGAGGAGTTGCATGAATGGAACATCCTTCTTAGCTAGGGGGTCACCAAACTTTATTCATAGAGGGCCAGATAACTGAGAGAATGACGAACGCGGACCGAATAACCATTTTGTTCAATAAAATACACTGAATACACAAAAATAAGGACAACAAACATACTTATTTACTAAGAAGTTATCCAATAAGGCGACAATAGCAATAAAATATTTATATCACACCAAGTGCGTACATATTCGAATCTCACAAACTAAGCAACACAAAATGTTAGTGAGATTTGTGAAACTAGCGTTTACCTTTTAAGATATAATTAATATTTCTTTTGCTATTGTTGCATCCAACCAAGAGAAATGCTTTCAAATGTTCATCAGTCAACTTCGTTACATGTGCTGACTTTACATAGTTTAGATATTATAAATTCAGGCAAAATATATGACATAATTCGCTGAAGTCAGTCATTTTTATATACGGCACTCTACAAACCGGTTTAAACACGGCAATGCAAGTTAAAACATAATTGTTGCTCGTAATTGCTTTTCTTAGAAACTTCATTGCAGGGACTTACACAAAAAGTGCTCGGATATCAAAAGTTGCAAAAAGTTGCCGAATTTTTTTTATTTCACTGATTTTCCTAAAAACTGTATTACTGTCAGTTAAAATTTTGGTATTTTACTTACATTTATTTTAATTTTTTCTAAATAGTAAATTTAACTGCAATCTATTGATAATTCCATATAAATAATTATAGTTTAGTGGAACAGTGAAGCGGCGGGCCGGATGAACTGATATCCGATGCCGGATCCGACCCGAGGGCCGTCGTTTGGTGACCCCTGTTCTTAGCAATGAAATAGGAGGGAAATGAGGATAATGGCAGGGCGAATCTGAACTGGTGAAAGTAAGGAGTATTGCTGGGTTTGGCATTTTCAATGGAAATCACAATCGGATAGCAAGAGGCTTGCGATATTTTGCTTGTGGAGAAATGGGTTTTAGGGTAAAATAATGATTCATCACCCATAAGGCTGCATAAACACTTTTGAACACAATCATGCCTGGAAAGAGAGGATTCGGCAAAGGAGCTCATTTTTTTTTTGTCTGATCTACTTTGACCCCCGCCCCCACTGAGTCACATTGTGACACAAGGTCGGTTTTTAATGTGGGAACCCTAGTGTTTCTACTCAGGCCGCTAGTCTAAGCTGGTCTTAGCCGCTCTAATCTTGTCTAAGATGGACATAGCTGCTTTTAGCTAGTCATAGCCTATCTAAGCTAGTCATAGCCGGTCATACCACCACTACGTTACAGATGTCACGCAATGGGAGTGGGGGCAACGCAACGGAGGAGTGAAGGCCACCGGAACAGAACAGATACTACATCTTCAGCATCCATCCAGACGGGAAAAATCCCTTCTCCTCCACTGCCAATCCCTCCGGAAGAATCCGGAAGGGGAGCCCTTTTGTCTGATCTGACCCTTCTCAGGATCAATTTATTTTTATGATGATTTCCTTTGGAAATGTAGTTTATATATCAACTGGTCAATAGGTCAATTAAAAAGGGTTATATATAAAAGTGTGTAGATGTGAAAGAGAATGTGCTGCTGGCACAACAGACGCAGACAGAGGAAATAGGACAAGAACAGTACGGGTTCGTTAAAGACACTGGAACAAGGAATGTAATATTTATGCTCAGAATGATAACAGAAAGTGCAATACAAATGCAAAAGGATATATACCCATGTTTTATACATTATGCAAAAGTATTTGACAAAATACATCATTAAGAACTGTTGGAACTGCTAGGTAAGCTTGTCATATTTGGGGAAAATATTACAATAATCCAGGAACTATACAGGCAGCAAACCGTCTGCATACGGATAGAAAATGCGTTAAATAATTATGCAAAATAAAAAGGAGTGTAAGACAAGGCTGCGTCTTCTCACCGGACCTGTTTCGACCCATACAGTGAGGCCATTCTGATAGAATGAAGTATAATCTATAAAACATAGGTATAAGGAAGGAGACAGATGGCAAAAAGACAAAAATTATTAAGAGCTACAAGAGACAGGAAATTGGGGAGAGAAATGACCGCCAATGTCTTGAAGGGACACTTTATAAAAAAGAAGGAGTCTGTTTCTGTTTATACGTTCATACTGGCTTTTGTCTCTGCGTCCTTAGCTGGTGATTTAACCAGTAGCAATCACCCCAGATTTCTTTAAAGTCACCGTACTGGGAATTGTTTTTACAAACGACGGTAAGTGCGACGCTGAGATCCGAAGACGTATTGGAATGGCCAAAGACACATTCCAAAAGTTGGGCAGAGTATTACGAGACAGGAGGATTTCATTGGTAACAAAGAAAAGAGTACTGAACTTCTACGTGATATATGTCCTCTTTTACGGCAGTGATTGTTGGATAGTCTCCTCAAAGATGAAGAAGAGACTCGAGACAACGGAGGTATGGTTCTACAGAAGGATGCTAAGGATACCATGGACCGAACACGTGAGCAACATCGAGGCTTCGGAGAAAATGGAAACAAAAAGGAAACTTATACTTAGTATCAGGAAGAGGCAGTTAAAAATTCTGGGGCACG
>OZ010587.1:18018784-18078784 GCA_963932145.1 Acanthosepion lycidas
GAATCGTGTCTTTGATTAAAAATTTTCCACTCTGTCTCATTGTCTTCATATATATATATATATATATATATATATATATATATATATATATATAATAGAAATAAAAGTATTTTACTTAGCTGATTGATGTTACAGGCTGTTTCATGCTAGACACAATCGTATCCTATATATATATATGGTTGCGCCGGTGTGCGCATGCATGTATATGAGGGCACATATATAGATATATCTGTGTAAATGGGCATATATAAAACATGTCATGTATGAATCTATGTATGCATCCCAACTCCAGTTTGGTAGACGGAATCTCCTGGAATCACTTCCTCTCGTCAAGATGTAAACAATTTAGTTTTATTTAAGCGATTTCTTTTTCAAATATACAGTGTTGATAAATGTTTAATTCTTATAACTAGTTTATACAATATTATTGATGATCAATTCGTTTTCTACGGCTTAACAAGCTTTTTCAAGTTATTTAAAGCCAGAAAATATTTTTTTTATTTTTGAGATAATAATGGTTTAGTGATTCGAAGCTTACTAATTAAGCCATAGCTGGGGGTGACAAGGAGGATTCATACCTTTCCCAAGGATATTTTGCATGTAAATGAATATAACGAACTGAACGAGAATTGGAAGTCGGCACTCTGATTAACAATTCCGAGCTATTATCCATTACACTGTAGTGAACAAAACAAGATCTAGATTTAAAATTCAAATGCTAAGCATTGATTTTGTTAGAAATTAAAAAAACTCGAATTTACAAACTTTGCTTAACACACACGCAAAAGCGATTCTAAAACAAAACTCGTGAAATTTCACACTTTGATGAAAAAAAACAAAATTTAAATAATCTTCAATTCTCAGAAACAAATTCTTTTACAGACCTTTTCGCGAGCCGACGCGAAGTTTGTTTGTCGTCTAATGGAAAGGCTTGAATCATATCCGGGAGTGAATTCCCAAATGAATTTTTCAAGCCCTACAAACAAAATAAAAGACGGGCAAGTTTGCCTGTCAACAGAGAGAAAGAAGACGAGCGTATTAACACGTATCTTGACAAATGTCAAGCGATCGTTATTATTATCTCTACCTTTCTCCCTCACCACTTTTATACTTGATAAACGAACGGAATATTTTAAGACTGAGCGATTACTTCAAAAACAATCCTACCCTATGATAACGCTCATACATACATTCATACACACATACGTTCCTGCCTACTACGAACATTTTGACATTAATTTTATTTGTAAAGACCTAAATTGATTTATATGTATAGAAATGTGTTTCACTTTACAATTTGATTTTCTTGTTTTATACCTCTCTTATGGTGGGCTATTTAACTAACAAGGCCAAATCAAACTAATCTGTTTCAACACTCATACACTTCACTATAACTGATAACCCACTATAACATTACCCACGCGTCCAATCTTACAACGCCTGGTATTCCCAGACGGTCAAGCATCTAAGTAGTGATCAGGCTCGATGTTAATTAACTTCGGTGATAGTATGAAAATTGGTGCTTCAACGTGATATTGCCATAAGCCTACAATATTATCTTTCTCACTAAAAATACTTTCTATATTAATTTTTACGCAATTCCAATATTTTAATTTTTTTTTTTTTTTCATTATACAAATTTAATATTGTTTTTTTTATCAAAAAATAATTTTTATACCCACTTTCATGTTAGACATTGCCCAATTACTATCTGTCAAGTAAAGTCAAGTGTCATACACTTGGGCGATCATGTTCCTCTCGATTCACGACTGACGAGGCAGAATATTTCCGACAGTAGGCTGCCTTTTCTTCCTGCTGTAGACTGGTTGCCAGGCAAGGATATAGAGCCCAGTCTGTCCTGCAGCCCATAGCTGGGTTAGGGGAAGACGAAGTGATGGATTTATGCCTTTCCCTAGTGTATTTTTGCAAATAAGTGAAAGTAACGAACCCGACAGAAATTCGAACTCAAGATATCTCATCCCAAGCCGTCATCCATTTACACCGTACCGTACATAAGGCAAAAAAGAAGAACAATATAGGTTATCAGAGGAAAGGTTCAACCGCTATCTGCTATCTATACTGTGAGTGTGAACGATTATAAATTATAAATAAGGCATTATTTTCGCTTGAAAGCAACACTTCATTTACAAGTTGTATATAGCAATAAATTATTTTAATACAGATTTTATCTGTCATGTATTAAAAGAAAACTGTACAACTCCTGTAGTAATCGATGTAAATCCCATAGGTTACCTTCTAATTTGGCTTGTAAGGTTTTTACTACAGTTTACACTCCAGTTGCAACCCTGGTCGTATCAGCAAGATTAAAAAAGAAAATAATAATTTTAAAGACAAATTTAAAACATATTGATAATTTGTAGTATTCAAACAAAACTAAAAGCTACCATAGTTTCTTAATGCAACCTACTGATACTTGAAAACATTTAATTTCAATTTTTATCATTCACAAAATTCTTTTTCTCCTTAAACACGAAATGTGAATAAAGAAAGATTGACATCAAACAGTTGCTGTATTGAACTTGCAATTTTTAAATCCCCGCCAAAATCGCAGAAAACCGGTGACTGTCCCCTGTTTTAAAAAGAAGCTTAAATCTAACGTAAGTTCTTTTAAACACTGTTGATAAATACATAATTAACTATGCAATTAGTTGACTAATTACTAAATAAATGTGAGCTTGAAGATATTCTAACATTCGTTAAGTTGATGATGATTCATATTTTATTTTTAATTTTCAGTCAGTTCGGCCCACTTCATCCGGTCAACACGTAAGCATGAGTCACCAGAAAACAATTCATTTTTCCTTCTGTATGGATTACATTTTTTAAATATAAACATTGCATCAATTCCTGCTGAATTAGGTATTTCTTTATTTATCTGGTTTTTCTATTTATTTTTATTATTTTGTGTGTTTATTTTTATTTATTTGTTGCAATTTTGTTTCGTGCATTAATTTTTTTTTTTTTTTTTTCTTGGTTCGTCTTTTTTGTCTGGTTTTTTCCTTCATTTCACTTTTTTATTTTATTTTTTTTTAAAACCTTAAAAAAACATCGTGGATTTAATTTAAAATTTAATTTTTTTTTTTCTTTCTTAATCTTTATCTTCATTCATTTCTTTGTTATTACATTTTGAAACCGTTTTAATATTTTTTTTATGACTTCGACAAAAAGAAAATCAAAAATATTTTCCAAATCAAATTAAAAATCCTCTACATTTTTTTAATCAATTCAAATATTTTTTGTTTTATAAAAAAAATTAAAGCTGTTTTATTTTTTTATTCAAATTTAAATCATTGAATTTTAAAAAATGCTTTCGTTTTTAAATTTTATCTTTTCTTTGTTTCATTTTTAGTTTTTTAAATTGTTTGGAACGAAAGTAAAATTCCTACGAAACGTCGTTTTTTTTTATTATTACAAAAAAATAATTATTTAAATTAAACTGAAATAAAAACCAAAAAAACATCCTTTCTGATTTATTTTTTTTCTAATTTTGGTAAATTATTTTCAAGACAAACTTTTCGTTTTTAAAATTTTTGAACAATTGTTTTTCTTTTTCTTCTCAGTCGTTTATTTCAAAAAAATGTTAAAAATTAACTTTTAAGAAATTCTGGATATAAATTGTTTTTACTTTTTACTAAAATCTGAAAATTCAATATTTGTCCTTGAATAAAATCTCAGAATTTGAAAAACACAAAATTAAAATAGAAAAAAGTCGACGAATCTAACAATTTTTAGTTAAAAAAAAAAAGTTATGATATATCCGAAACAATTTTAATTTTTAAATAAAACGAAAAATACATTTTCAAATGTAATTTATTTCAACTTTTCTTTTTATTTTAATATTTATTTCTAAGTATTTATTGCATTTTGAACGTTAATTTTCATTTTATTTTTATTCTATAAATAAATTCATGACTTTTCAATTTCACAATATGAGTCTACTTAAACAAAAAAAAATCAAAAACGTTTTTACACTTATTTTTACGAGAAGCCAAGAAACGAATGTTTATGTTAAATTCGTATGGAACTCTAAATTTAACAATATCCGATATTTTGTCTGAAATACTTGAATGTTTTTTTTTTCTTTTTTAGAACTACTAAGTCTTAAAAACTTAAAAATCCATTTACACTAGTACACTTACTGTTATTATATTATTTACAATATAAATTAATATTTAATTTATTAGCCGTTTTGTTTTTAAACATTTATTTCTTTGTCGTTTCGGTTTATGAAACAAAAAAACTCTATATGTGAAAAATAAAATATTGTAGAAAATAGGAAAGAAACTGGTTTGGTAAATAATCCAAAGTTCCTTAGTATTTTTGTTATTATTTTTAAAAAATAGTGCTCGATACGAAAGTAGAACATAAATATAATTATTTATTTAAAGATATGATTCCAACTCGCGAGTTGGAATCATGTTTTTAAATAAATAATTATATATATATATATATATATAATTTTTTTTTTTTTTTTTTTTTTTTTTTTTGGTAAAGTTTACAAATCAAACATCAATTTATTTATTTTTTTTATGGCAATGTCAATTTTGGTTCCACAATTTAAAAAAAAATGTACTGTTTAAACACCACCAAAAAAGTTTGTTTTTTGTGGGCGGCGGGTATGTTTTTTAGTTTACCATGATTTAATTACGTCGTATCTAATTAATGGGATTTTGCAAAACTTCTATAAAAAAAACTGTTACATCCCAAAATGGGCAGAAGTTTTGCATCCTTAGATGGAATTCAGTTCAATCATTTTTTTTACTCAAAACTGCATTTTTGTTTTTCTTTCTCTTCCTTACTAGAAGAAGACTCTCTCTACCTACTAACTAGAGAAACTTAGTGTTTGTTCTTTCTTCTTAAATTTCTTACTTGGGTAACAAGACGGACGAGGGGGAGGTCATAAAAAGTTAAACTTGTTGACTTGTCCAATATTTCGGTGGCTGAAGATATGTTTAAAAAAATGCACCTTTTTGACTTTTAACCCATTACAACTGACGTGTTTATAAGATGAGCCACTTCTTTTTTTCTTCTATGTGCTGTGTCTCTTCAGGACGTGGGCGATCATGGCTCTCCACCACAATTCCCTGTCTTTTATATAACTCTAGTCTAAAAATAAATTTTGTCTTTTCATTACCTCTCCTTGTCCCCTGTTCTGTCAACGATACACAAGATTAAGAAGCTTGTTAGGTTTGTTGTTTTCTCGTCTTCAATGTCCTTTGAGTATCAAATTTTCTAAACTTTCTTTCCTCATTATGTGCCCTAGAAATTTCAACTGTCTCTTGCTGATATCAAAGTATAAGTACTTTTTTAGTTTCTGTTTTCCTTAAAACTTCACCATTGTTCACATGTTCAGTCCATGGTATTTTCAGCATCCTTTTGTAGAACTACATTTCTGCTGCCTTTTCGTCACCTGTGATTAAATTGTTCAGCATTCAGTGCCATATAGGAGAACCAATATTGTACCAGTTCAAATTATTTTGTTTCAAACAATTTTCCTGTTTCTTAATACTTTTTACTTAGCTTTTGGAAGGCAACTTTCAATGTCCCAATGCACCCTTCCAATTTCAGTGTTATATTTTCTGTACTACATTTGTTAAAACACTTCCTCGATATTCAGATTTTTGTAATTCGTATGTTGGGCTGTTCCTTTTGTTGACAACCATACATTCTGTTTTCTTAGAATTGAGGTTTGATGCTTTCTTCTCTCTTTCCTTTACGACAAACTTGTTTTTATCACCAAAATTTAAGGATTTTTATTATCTTCCCAATCCATCACTGATCCTTACAGACATAGACTTTCATTTTAGACATCCATTCCAATGTTAAATCATAATGTTTTTGCAACACATGACAAGGCTTACGGCCACATCCCATTGAAACTCTGGTTCCCATATGATCATCTAAGTTAAACAACATCAATCCTGGTTAATATCTAGATGGGTGACCACTTGGGAATATCAAGTGCTCTAAGCTTGGATGTGTGGGTGGTGTAATGGGTCAGAATTGTTAATTGGAGTGCTGAATTCTAATTCCAGTTGGATTGGTTGTATTCACTTGCACACAAATATCCTTGGGAAAGACCATGAATCCACCTCTTTCCCCCCACACACCAAACTATGAGGTTAATTAGTAAGACTTGTATCACTAAATTGTTATCTTCCAAAAAAAAAAAGATTCTTACAATCTAAAAATATTTTATGGCTTTAAATAACCTGCAAAGAGTTAAGGCATAGAAAACGAATCAATTAATCAATCAAAATATAACAAATATTATTATTTATTAAACTGAAAGTTCCAAATCATGGATAGGCTTCTTTTTTTTTAATATCATATCTATTCAAAAACTAGGTGGTTTTAGCTCTCTACTGCTTCCTCTGTTTTTAGTATCTGCAAATTACCATAACTTCTTCACAGATAATGAAAAATCCCTGATAACTTTTCCATGGTTTTGAATTCAGTTTTTCTTCTGCCTTTCTAAGGATAAAGAGTATAGTGTATTCTACTATTTTATTTTTTACCTCTTGCTTGGAAAAGTATAGACAAATTCATATCCAAGGCAACAGCCCTGACTGGAATTTGAAACCTGTCTGTTAATTTCATTTTCCATACCAATAGCCATTCCACCATCTTCACGTCCATGGGCAGTCTACAGAATCCATTAGCCTCATAGAATTTCAAAATTGTAAATATTTGTTAGAATGCTAAATAAAGTAAATGGAAATCTTTAACTGTTGTGTCTGTAAAAAAAAAAAAAATTGTTTTGTTTTATGGCATATCAACCTCAGTGGGTCATTTAATGCCAATAAAATTTTTGAAATAGATTCATAGTAACAGTTTGGTTAAAGAAAAAAAAACAAAAGTGTGAATGTATACAAATATATTTGAACCATTTTTCAATTACTCATATTTTTGAGTACAATCACATGTATTGCTGGTAATATTTTTTTTTTTTTTCTTCAAAAATTTATTTCTGGTAATAATTTTTTTTCAAAGTATTTCTGGTATTAAAATCTATGTTTACACTTTTATAATGCTTTTTACCTCAGTTTTAGGGTTAAGTATTTTCCCATAGCTGGGACCCTAACAGATGCTACCACCCCAGGTCAGGGTGAACCTGGGAACACTAACATTATTAAGAGGTGGTTCCACGCTCCTCAAAAACCTCATCAGACGCCATGCTTTTGGGCATAGCTTATCATCATGCCCAGGACGCCCCCATTGGTGCCGTCTTACCCCTATGCAGAGGTGCAGTCAGCATATTCTACAGCCCCAGCTGACAGGGCAGAAACAAAAGTGTGGCAAAAGGACAGTTTTCCTTTGACACCAGTATTATTTTGTACTATCTTCAATGCCTCAGTAATGTTTCTTTTTAAAAAGTAATGATTAGAATTGTAATAAAAGCTAAACAGGGTGAAAGTGAATTTATGCATTTTTTTGTTCTTGAGAATTTACAGCCAAAATATTAAATACTATTAGATTGTTTATTTACAGAATTAATTTTATATTTACAGCATCCTAAAAGATAATACAGTTGTTTTAAAACTAATGCAATGTTAATAAAGAAATACATATAGAAATAATATTTTATTCATAAATTTATAAACATTTACTAAATTATTAAAATAGGTGAACCAACCACAAAGAAATCCTTATTATTTGCCATTTTATAAAGTTTGAATCGATTGGCAATTAGCCAATGTTTTGCCATCCATTCCAATAATTCATATAATAAATATTGTAAATAAACAATCTAATAAATAGTGTTTATTATTTTTGTTGTCAATTCTCAAGAACAAAAGGAAAATATATAAATTTACTTTAATCATATGTTTAGTTTTTATTAAAATTCTAATCATCACTTTTTAAAACAAATATTGTTGGGAAGTGAAGGGAGTTAAAATAATTATGACATCAATGGAAAGAAATCATCCTTTTGATGCATGTGTTTTTTGGTTGGTTTTGTTTTTGTTTTTGTTTCTTGGCACATAGGCTAACAATTGCCAAATAGACATCATATTAAGTATTGGGTACTCGGAAATTACCATAATCCTCTGTGGATAAGATTTTTTTTTTTTTTTTTTTTTTTTTTTTTTTTTTGTGGGGGGCATCAGAGTTATGTCCAATAATCTTCTGTGTCTTTAGTTTAGAACGTGGTACCATTTTTATTCCAGGACTCAAAATGGGCAAAATCAGGTCAAATTGAATTTATTTGTTTAGCAAAGAGATAAGATCTATCTAATGACAAATTGCAACAAATGGAATAAATCTTTTAGTTTTATGTTTCTCTAAGTACCATATAGTTCCATACTTTTCCGGATTTCTTTAGGTCTAGACATCTACATGAGTTTGGGAATCAGTCAAAGGTAAAAATATTATTTCATTTATGATAGAAAAATAAAATGATGCCTTATCACGTTCTCTTAATGCTTACGGATCACAAAAGTAAACAAAATATTTTTTTTTTTTTTTTTCCACTTTTTCTCTTCTTTTTCACAAGTATTAGCCATTTTCTTTGCTCTAAAATTAGGTGAGTTTTACACATGGAAATAAGCTTTTTTCTTTTCTTTTTTTTTTTTTTTTTTTTTTTTTTTTAAACTGTGTCTTCTACTCCCTAGAAATCTATACTGGAAGGATACATGCAAGGGTCTGCAAGATAAATGGAAATTTACAGCATCTCTGGACATATTTCTGGTCAGCTGTCTCTTAGTTTAGCCTTCCATTTCAGGTTTCTTCATACGATAGATATTTTAGGCTTTGTCTCAGTCAGGGGTTTCTGTTTGGTGTTGAACTTTCCCTTTACCTTTTTAAGTTGATTTATTCTTATTGCCTTTCCTGCTTAATGCAGTCGTAGAATAACCTTCTCCCTTCAGGCAACCGTAGCTCTCCTATCCCATATAACTCATAGCAACATTTGTCCCTTTGTCATTCCTCCTCCATGAATCCCATTCATACAAAATCATCAGGTAGGTGGCGCACTGTCACTTCTTGTCCCTTTTACCTTCAATATCTCTTGTGATTGTCAAATTCCCCAAGCCATCTTTAATCATAATGTCGCAAAGAAATTCCACCTGTCTCTTGAGTAGAAGTGTCCCCTTTCTTTTTCATTTATAAATTTAACATTTTGCTTTTATTTAAGCTTTTTTTCTTTTTTTTTTTCTCCGTCCTTTAAATTCTGTGTTTTTCATTGGTCAGGTAAATCTGACGTGTGTGTACGCATACACCTGTCTGAATTCTGGTTGCCGTTTTTGTCACAAATATAACTCCACATTTTTACACTTTCAAAATTTCTGGTGAATCAAGATAAATGCCAAAACCCATTAAGTTTATAGATTTTCATGCTTGTTCCTTATTTAATCCTAACTAGCTTGTTAACCATTACTTTATAGCAGCCCGATCCTCACTACATACCCAACAAACATGCCCTCGGTAAATACCTTACAGTGATGGTCTGTAAGCTAGTGTCACAGATCATGATTTGAATTCAGTCCTCACAAGTACTCTATGACCTTATGCCAGACATGCTTAAACTTAGTAAATATGCAGGACATATAATTCTTTTATTACTGGTTTTACTTCAGTTTATAATGTTGTATTTTATTTCAACACTGACTTTATTGTTTGCTATTAGCTTACTACTAATTTATTACTTTTGCTTTTTATCTATATAGAGTGAATTCTCTACCAACAAATATTTCATTTATTCAGTCAGCTGGGCTCCAAAACTGGTTTTAAAATAAATATTCTAAAAACATTTTTCACTCTTAAAAAGCCACACCTGCCTTGTAAACAAGTTGACTAACGACTTTTTATCCTTGTTGAGTCATTCTTGACTGTTGTCTAATATATCTGTGACTGCATTTATTTTGAATGTAAACTTTAAAATTGTTCTTATTTATAGACTCTATTCATTCTCGGCCATTTGAATTAGATCTGATTTGTACATGCTATGTGTATTGGAAAAGAAACTGTCGTTTTTTTTTTTTTTGTTTTTTTTTTTTGTGGGGGCTTGTTTGTGTTGAACAATTTTATTAATTCGTCTTTAAGACAATCATTACTGCCCTTTGTTTTTGTGACTGGACATCAATGAGTTAATCTGGATAAGTGAAAGCTTTCTTTTATCTGAGATATCATTAAAAAAATTACCCTGAAAAACCAAACAAAGGCAAAGTTTACTTTAAAATAGCAAAATGATTTTGAGTTCTAAACGTTTTTCACTTTGTATCTGATTTCATTTGTTGTGCAAAAAATTTACCCTGCCACTAAAGATGACTCTCATCCCTGAACAATTTCATAGTTGTGTTTTCATATCCTACTATGGCAACAGGAAAAAATTTGAGTGAAATTAACAGTAAGGATATTGCATTTGAGATTCCTTGAAAAAGAATGGAGTGGAAAGGGAAGTATTAATAATAATAATAATAATAATGCAGAGGGTTAAAAGTTAAACAAATATGTATCTAAAAAGTGGATTAACAAAAATATCTTTTTCATATTTTTCTTTATTCTGTTGACATGAGAGCACAAGAAATTTTTTTTGTAAAAAAAAAAAAAATAAATAAAAAAAAAAAAAAAATAAATATATAAATAAAAAAAAAAGTAAATAAATAAAATAATAAATTTTTTTTTTTTTTACATTAGGGTTCACCCTGTGCCCAAGATAGAGGGTTAAGTTAAGGGTTAGTTTATACAGATAGGAGGGGTAGATAATGATTAACTCTAGACTTTAACAGGTTAAGATTGTAGTGATTGAAGACATCCTTTGGGCGTCTGTTCCACAGACCAGTGGTTTTGCGGGAAGAAGCTTTTCAAATGGAACTTACTTCTCACCACTGGAATAGAGATGAGAATGTGGGTGATTTGCTATAATATAAGTGGCATGATGGATCCTAGCCATGAAGGTTAGACCTGGCAGAGCCAAGGAATGTAGTTCATCTGAGCACTTTCCATGGAAGTGGTGATGTAGAGGCTCACCACATCTTGCCTTTGGAAGAGAGGTTGGAGTGTGGAAAATAATTTATCCCCCACAAGGATTCGGAGATATTTTGAACTCTATCAAAACTGGAAAGTGAGGACAAGGGCAGCTCCTGTACTCAACTTTTGGCCTGATCTTGCTCTTGTAAAGATAGAGGATAGCATGAGGGGGAGCAATACAGGGAGATGATCAATTTACCTATATCTTTAGCACAAATTATTACAATCTGATATAAATTTAAAAAGGATAAATAAGAAAAATAAAATATAATTAGTTGTACCAGTGGAAATTCCATGGAGTTTTTATAACACTTTTTTTTTTTTTTTTTTTTTTTTTTTTTTTTTTAATTATGAATGTACAGTACAAGGCAAAAAAATGGACACACCCATATAAAATTGATTTTTGTATTTTTACCAAGACAAGCGAGTAATAGAATTTTTTTATTAATGTAGGGTATTAATATGTACGTTATGCAAGTCAAAAAATTATTTAGTATTTTGTTGGGTAACCTTTTTCTTTAATCGCAGCATTAATTCTTCGTGCTATGCTATAGACTAAATTCTTTAGTAAGTCAATGTTCTTTGCCAGATTTTTCCAGCATTCCTTTAATTTGCACAAGAGCTCATCTTCTGTGTCAATTTTCCTGTTACAGGCACACTTGTCTATTATCATCCAAAGGTTTTCAATTGGCTTAAGGTTAGGACTCTGACTAGGCCACTGGAATTTGCCCTTGTTGCGCTTCCTTTCTAGATAACATTTATTCTTTAAGCCAGTATACTTAGGATCGTTTTTGTTACTAAATCATTTTTTTTGACTTGTATATATGTGCACTTTTATTAATACCCTGTATTAATAAACAAATTCTATTGGTAAAAAAATACAAAAATCTAATTTCTATAGGTATGTCTATTTTTTGCCTTGTACTGTAAATACTGCTTATTTGCTGTTGAGGTTGACGTCAGAAATAAATTATTTATGCATGCTCCTTTGCAATTTTAATTACTCCTCTGAAAATACTTTTGACAGGGAGTTCTTAAATACCAGGTGGAGGAGGGGGCTGTGAAAGATAGATTTACTTATCCAAAAATATTTACAACTTACACTTCTAAATATCCATTTTCAATATATATTCACTACCTTCTGTAAAAGGGACACTCACTTGCATTGCTTGATCACATGACTTTTAGTTTTGTATTATATAGGCAAATAAATCTTTGAAAATTGCCAATAAAATTTCATTTTGTCACGAACATGCCTGTATGTATAAATTGTCTTCTCTATGTGCAGTGTCCCTTCGAGGCATAGGCGATCATGACTCTCCACAATTTCCTGTCCTTCATGACATTTAATAAATTGTCTTTTTGTTATTTCCCTTAAACCCTGTTCCGTCATCCATTCACTCGAGCTAAATAGATTATAGCTTCTCTTGTCCCACTTGAATTCAATCTGCTCTATGACCTTTTCTTCAAACCCTCTTTCCTCATTATGTGCTTCAGAAATTTCAACTCCCTCTTCCTTATGTTAAGTATAAGTTTTTATTTCTTTAAGACTTTGTTGTTGCTCACATGTTCAGTCCATGGTATCCTCATCATCCTTCTGTCGAACCACATTCATGTTGCTTCACATCTCTTCTTCATCTTGAGGAGATTGTCCAGCATTCCATAAGAGAACTGATATCACGTTAAGAGTTAAGTATTCTTTTCTTTGTTTCTAACAAAATTTTTCTGTTTCTTAATACTTAACTTAGCTTTTGGAATGCATCTTTGGCTATCCCTGTGCACCTTTAGATTTCAGTATTGCACTTTCCACCCTCTTTTAAAACACTTCCCAGATATTTAAATTTTTGTACCTGTTTGATTTTGGTATCTCCAGTTTGTAATTTGCATTTTGGTTTCATCCTTTTTTTTTTTTTTTTTTTTTTTTTTTTGGCAATTATGTACTTATATCTTCTTGCAATTGATGTTGAGTCTTTTCTTCACTTTCTTTCACTACCTTCTGTACGAGTTTTTGTAATTTTCTTTCCATGTCTGCTGTCAAAACTGTCTCATCTGCATATCTGATGCATAATGAATCCTAATAGGACTTCAAATTCTCTCAGAATCACCTCACTGGATAGGTTGAATGTCTGATGAGAAGACACAACCTTGTCTTACACCCCTTTCTTTTTTTATATATATTTACTGACACCATGTCATTACACTCATCAAATTACATGAGAATCAACATTAAAATTGAAATTCACAAAATCTGCCAATTTCAGGCTTCTAATCAGGCAGTGAAATTTGGGGAAAACATTTGCAATCTGCAACACTGCATCTTCATGTGTGTTCTTTGGCGCAAAGATAAATGTCATATCTGGTAGAGGAACAGATTGTTTCAGACTGCAAGGGTAAACTTATCATCATCCTGTCAGTTGTCCATCTTGAAATGGAACAAAGGCAATATGACATTTGCTAATGACTTAAATTTGAATTAATTTAAATATAAATCAACCAGATTTTTAAACAAATCAATTATAAATTAAATAATAAATTCTAATTTATAACTACAACTTAAAAAAATAAAAATTTAAATATTGACTTGAGTAAAACCTTTTAAAAAAAGCAATTCATAATGAAAAGTTTCAAATCAATTTCAGTTTTCATTAGAACTGAAATTGATAAAGATTAATTAAAATAAAAGGCAAGATAAATTGCTCAGCAAAAGTGACAAATGTTTAGACAGAAGATGTTTCAAATCTAGATTTATATAGAGCAGTGGTTCTCAAATCTTTTTTTTTTACCCATGGACCATTTTTACTCTTAATTCTTTATTGGTGGACCCCCCATATCTTGTCTTCTTGTCTTGTAACGGCATTCACCCGGGGTGGGTTGAGCCAGCTCCAATTGAATTAACCGCATCGTGCGTCATGGCCATCCACCCCTGTCGACCCCATAATCATTCAATGAAAAAAAAAGCTTATTTTATTTTTTACTAATAGATAAATTTAGGAATTGTATTATAGAAATAGTAAATGTGTATGCTTCCTTTATATATAATCCTTATACAATTTATATATTAAATTAATTTTATTATTAATATTTTATTTTTTTAATATTTTATATTGATTAATTTTTATTAATATTTAAAATCATATTATTTATTATTAATATATTAAATTAATTTATATAATGAATTATAATATTAATATAATTTTCCTTTATTTTTATATATATATATATATATATATATATATATATAATTACGAAATGGACAGAGTCCGACTATTTATTTATTAAAGACATTTTTTATGTTTAACGTTCTTTTTATAGATACAAGTATTTAAGTAAATGCTCTGTTTATAATAAACAGTATTAAATAACATTTACCGGCCTGAATGTCCGAGAAATTTTCATAGACGAATATTTTCTATGAAAATTTCTCGGACATTCAGGCCGGTAAATTTTATTTAATACTGTTTATTATAAACAGAGCATTTACTTAAATACTTGTATCTATAAAAAGAACGTTAAACATAAAAAATGTCTTTAATATATATATATATATAATATAATATAATATAATATATATAATATATATATATATATATATATATATAATATATATATATTAAAGAAAAACGGCCCACTTTAAGGTACCATTATGATAATTTATTTCACCAGAGCCCTTTTAAAGGATGCCGGATCATCAGATAGCACTTCCTTAAAATATTAGCTCTGGATTTACATTGAGCTCTCAGGATTTCATCCTCCTTGGGATTACCCATACAGATTACCAAGTTCTTCATAACTATATATATATATATATCTTTCTTTGATATATCCTTCTTTGTTTTCATTCAACTTTTAAAATCAATACATCTAGCAGAGTAAAAGGGACACTCACTTGCATTGCTTGATCACATTTTCTGCTAGTTTTACAGTTGTTGTTTTTTTTTTTCAAATTTTAGTATTTTGATATGGCATAGATTACTGTAGAAATTCCAAATCTCAGTTGTGACAACCACACCAAAGTGAAATTGCTCTAAGGACCACTAAAATATTACGGTGAACCCCCAATCTTCTATGTTCTTTGTATGGACCCCTTGGGTCCATATAGACCCTGGGTAAGAACCACTGGTATTGAGGGTCACCAATTCAATATGGCTAGGGTTCTAAAATCAGTTTCTAACACTGCTATGGTTACATATTCGATACATTTCATATTTAGGTGTTCCTAGGATCCCATAAAAGCTGACTTTATATGAAGGACCCCTTAGGAATGAGGTTTTTAAAGTTTCCTTCAAAAATATATGTATCATCAAAATTGATGTTTTTCCCCAAAATGAAAGCAAACAGTTGCTACCCACTGTTTTAAAATATTCGCCAAAAATCAGGGAATTATTTAATTATATGACTCTTTGACCTTTGCCAAAAAGGTAAATTTTGGAAAATAGTCACAAAGTTTAAATATCAATATCTCAGTTACTTTTTCACTCACAAAGTTAAATCTATTTATTTTTTGTTTAAAGGTCAAATAAGATCATTTGACTTTGACATTTGACCATTAACTTCTCAAAAATTGTATCTTTATTTTTTTTTTTTTTTAATTTGACAACAAATTTGTCTGCTTTATAGCAAGATATGTACAAAATTTTGTGTTGGACCTTTGACTGTGGCTTGAGTTACAAAGGTTTTACTGAGTTGGGCCAAATTCAAAATTGCGGATTTGGGGATTTGCTACTATATGCTAACATTTTCATATCTCCCAATAATGTCAAGTTGTATATCTTTAGAAAACTCTTTGAATGCTGATTAATATTCACATAAGAACTATGATCATAAAATCAACAGAATTTGTGTTATTTGTTGTTAAATGTTGACAAATTTGGTAGAAAATAAACAACCTTTTTTTTGTTTTTATTTACATTTTTATTATACAACAAATAGATTTTTATATGAAAAAGTGACATAATAAAAATAATTATTTAAAAATAAGTGACCTAAATCAATGTTAAGATAACCTAAAATAATATAAAAATATGCAACAAATGACGTTAATGATTAACAAATTTTTGTTGACATTTGACACGGTTCACTAAATGCACAAAACAACCAAATTTTTACTATTTTTATATATATTTAAAAAATTAACTTTTGATCTGAAAAAATAATATATTGAAATGAATATTTAAAAAAAGGTTCTTAATATTTACAAAGATATTAATAAGCAAACCCATTGTCAAATAAAATTAACAGCTTTACCTGAGTTTTCTGAAAGTAATTCAACATCAGCTGAAGACCAGCCACAACTTTCTAGCATTTTTGTAGATAGTGAAAATGAATTGCAACTTCTTAATGAGTCACTCTCAATTATTGGTTAATTACCAATCAAATGTCAAAAGCTTGAAAAACAAACCAGTTATGAGGAACAAAAAGTAGGAAAAATTAAAGAAAATTAAACTGATTTTGACTAAAATTTCTCATCAAGAATTTACCAGTGTAGAAGAGTATAAAAAAATCTAATAAAAGTGAAATTATGACACAGTTAAAGAAAAATTTTCAGCTTGTGAAAAAAAGGTCCAATTTGTATCATAAAGCTCTATAAGTGTATCAAACCGAGTATAATTATTAGTATAATGTGTGTGTGCATGTGTGTGTGTGTATATATATATATATATATATATATATATATATATATATAATGGTTTTTATTTAGTTGACATGTGGAAATCACAGTTCTTTATAGTGAATGGTATGTTTTTTTTTTGTTTTTTGTTTTTTTTAAATTTCTAAATTTCAAATCCACCAGACATTAATGGCACAAGAAACACCAATTCTTTGGCCATGGGACTTGGTAAAGATCTTTCTTTTTTTTTTCCTAATGTTCAGCCAATACAAGTCCTAAGTGTTACTTAAGGTAAAGGGTTACTGTGTGGATTTGTGTAAGATTAGCATAAGAAAGGACAAGTGTTAGGAGAGTACAGAAGTGAAGCAGACATTAGAAGAAACTGGAAACTCAATTTTTAAACAGCAAACAAGGAATAAACTTCTATTCATCTTTAAAAGACTGGAAAGGAGTGTGAACCAGAAAATAGGAGAACCTATCTACTCCTATTATTGACGGAAAGGAAACTACAAAAAGTAAAATAAAATAGAGAATGAAATTTTAGAGTTTAGGTGCAGACATTAGTAATAAAGAGCTGAAGCAGACTTTAGAAGGAACAGGAAAACCAATCCCGAAACAGAAACAAGGGATCTGCTTCTACTCCTGTTCAAAAGATCCAGGAGTATGAACTGGCCGATAAGTGAACCTATCTCCTCCTGTTAAATGACTATAAGTCTATATTGTCTAGATGTCTGTTGCTCAATACAGCAGAACTCCCTCCCTTGAAAATCTGTTCTTGGGTTCCTTCCACCTGTTGCACTTCAGGGTCCAGTTGGTGGAAGAGGAACTATAAATTCCATTATGGTATAATTATAAGACAATTATCTTGGATAGGTAGACTTTTTTTTTATTATTTTTAGGGAAAAGTGATACAAGTTCAAATCTCATCAGAGGGTGGTTTGTTTGTTTTTTTTTGTTTTTTTTTTTTTCCAATCTGTACTGCTTACTAATGAATACAAAATGAGATTGTAAGTCACTGAACAAAAAATCAACAAGATGATAGAAATACTAATCAAGTGTAATGATTATAATACTAATCACTTGAAAATGTTTTGGCTAAAAAAAACAAAAAAACATTCAAGACTATTTAGAACTAATACTTTTTGTTTTCTTTTTCCTTCTAATCAAAAAAGTCATTAAAAAGAAAAGAAACCCAGCATGGCAGATTCACCTCATCAGAAAAAAAGATCATTTACTTCACCAGCTTCATCAAATTCTACTGAAAGTTCTGAAGAAGACCAAAAAATAGACATAAAAGAACTTGGAACATTCAGTGGCCGACAGCTTCTTGATGTCAAAACTTGGCTTACTAATCAATCTGAAGAAAACAAAATCTGGGAAGAGACAGGTAAGAAACTTTTCTTTTTTTTTTCCTTTTTTTTTTTTTTTTTTTTTTTTTCTCTCTTGTTTTTCTTTTCTTCCTCTTGTTTATTTGTTGCCCCCACACGCAGTCACATTTTAGCAGCGGAGGTATTTAACAGCTTGAAAAAAAAAGCTGTTGGTGAGACATTTCTCAAGAGATTTCTCTTTACTCTTGGAAGAGTGACTAAAGGAAGCAGAAGACTACATCTCTGAAATGACTGTCTCTTTAAAAATTCAAAGTGCTACAAGTGTGGGAAAGAAGAACATAAAAATTCACACAGTAAAACTAAAGCAAGGAAATGTCCTCACAGAAAAAATTTCATACACAGCATTGCAATAAAAAAAAAATAATTACAGAAAACCAAAGAACATTTGTGTATGTGAAAATGAATAATGTGGATGTAAAAATGCAACTAAACACTGGTGGTGATATCACAATAATTGACAAAGCTACATGGAAATCAAACAGAAAAGCTACATTAAAAAGTACTTCAAAAATTGCATGAGGTGTGTCAGGTGATAAATTATTTTTTATTGGTGAAATGACTTGTAATGTTTCATTTCAAAACAACTGTGTAAAAACTAAGGTTTATGTGTTAAAAAATACTGCAAACTTATTCAGTACTGACTGGATGAAATTATTTGAGTTGTGGGATTTACCAGTAAATATTTATTGCAAAAATGTAAGTGGACAAGTGAACAGTTTAAAATATACAGTGAAAATTTAAAGGAAGAATTGAAAAAATGTTTTCCGGATGTTCTGTCAAATGAGTTTGGTCAATGTTCCAAAGTCAAAGCGAAATTTCAAGTGAAAAAAAAAAAGTCAGCACCATTCTTTAACCAAAATGTAGTGTACCATTTGTAGCATTGGATCAGGTCAACAAAGAATTAGACAGACTTGAAAAAAATAAGTGTAATTGAAAAGATTGACCACTCAAAATGGTCAGCATCAGCAGTGTATGTAAAGAAAAGAAAATAATAAAATTTGTGTTTGTGCTGATTTTTTTCCACAGGGTTAAAAAAATGTTTAGAACCCCATAACTTCCCACTACCAAGTTCAGAGGAAAATTTTCTAAATTTAAACAGTGGAAGTGTATTTGTAAATCGAGGTTGAAAAAGAATTCAGAGTTCATAACTATAAATACACATAAGGGATTGGATAAGTTCAACCGATTTCCTTTTGGGATAAAAATGGCCCCCAGCTATATTTCAACAAGCTATGGATACCATGCTTGCAGATTGTGATTTTGCAGTTGCTTATCTGGACAATATATTCATTAAAAGTGTATCTAAGAAACAACATTTGAGGCATCTGAAAAGAGATTTTGAAAAAATACGAGAATACAGATTCAAACTTGGTGAGGAAAAGTGTAAATTGCTTTTGCCTAAAAATCAAGTACCTAGGACAAATTGACAAAACTGGTCATCAACCAGATCTGTCGAGGGTAAGTGCAATTAAGAATATGCCTCCTTCAACAAACATTACTAGGTTACAAGCATTTCTAGGACTAGCAAACTATTATCAAATTTATATACCTAATATGCAGAATTTGAGACAATTTGCCTAAAAAACAATTTGCCTAAAAAAGGTGTAAAGTGGAACTGGACTGATAAGTGTCAGGAGACATTTGAAGAAATCAAGAAAATACTAATGTCAGATATATCAACAGTGCACTACAATCCAAAAGCAGAAACTGTATTAGCTTCAAATCTTAGTGACTATGGTATAGGATCAGTAATTCTACATATATATGATGACACTAACATGAAAGCCATCGCACATGCTTCACATTCGCCACTACCAGTAGAAAAAACTACAGCCACACTGAAAGAGAGGCATTAGCAATAATATTTTCAGTGAAAAAATTTCACAAATTTATACATGGAACATGTCTTCATTTACAAGCGGACCAACAACCTCTTTTATTAATTTATGGGTCAAAAAAAAAAGGAATTCCTACGCATACAGCAAATCGATTACAATGCTGGGATACTATTTTATTAAATTACAATTTGAGGATGGAAAACCAACCATC
The DNA here is from genome assembly GCA_963932145.1 of Acanthosepion lycidas. NCBI lineage: Eukaryota > Metazoa > Mollusca > Cephalopoda > Sepiida > Sepiidae > Acanthosepion > Acanthosepion lycidas. The sequence goes on from OZ010587.1 coordinate 18,038,822, forward strand.
CAAAAAATTAGGACATGCTGATGATTTATCAAGATTGATACCAAAAAATACTGAACCATTTGAGGACACCAATATTGCAGCATTAAAATAATGAAATAGAAATTAAAAATATATTATACAATGTAGTTTGCAAACGACCACTTACCCTGGAAGAAATAAAAGTAAAAGCAGAATAATACATGTTTATTTAAAAAAAAATAAACCGACTAAAAGAAAGTAAGATAGATGATTTTTTAGAACACAATCCAGACTTGAACACTTACTCTCTATGTAACAGAATATGGATGTTTGCTAAAAGAGTAGGAATACCTATCATATTACAAAAGTAGATATTAAATGAATTTCATAGTGGGCATCTGGGAATTTCAAAGATGAAATCATTTATGAGAAGATATGTATATTAAACCAAAATGGATCAAGAGAATAAAAAATTAGTAAAAGCCTGCAGAGGTTGTGCTCTGGCAACAAAATCACCTACCACAAAATTACAACCTTGGCCAAAGACAGATATTCCGTGGACAAGACAGCACATAGATTTTGCAGGTCCAATAAATGGATCATATTATCTTGTGGTAGTGGATAGCCTTACTAAGTAGCCCGGAATTTGTAAGTGCAAAAAAAACAACTTCCTCAGTTACGAGATATGGCATTCCGGATGTCATAGTCTTGGATAATGGTACGCAATTCACTGCTTATGAATTTAAAGAATTTTGTAAAATGTTCTCGATTGAACATATTACTACCATACTGTATTACCCAAAGTCAAACAGACAAGCTGAACAGTTTGTGAGTACTTTTAAGAGCTTTGAAAAAAGCAAGTAATGAAAAAGTGAGCAAAGAAACACTACCAAAATTCTTGAGAGCATGACAGATAACACTGATAGGCATGTTGCCAGCAGAATTGATGTTAGCAAGAAAAATGAAATTGATGTTCGACAAAAGTTGTTACCAGGTCAAAAAAAAGATAGGAACAAATAACAAAAAGGACACAAAATTTTTCAAAATTGGCAAATAAGTATTTTTCAGAATATATAAAAATGGAAAAGAAATGTGGGAAGATGGCTAGTGATTGGCTGCTCAGTCTGCATTTTGTTTGCATTACACAGTATTCCCTAATTTAATAAAATCTGTCATATTAAATTTTTATTTTAACAATTCCAAAAGCATCCCCATGGTTTTTGAAAAAGATTTGTGACCAGAAATAATTTTCATATTATTATTATTATTATAGATTAAGTACTCAAGATCACAAATACTAAAAAAATAAATAAATATTAAGTCAAAAGGGGAGTCCAGTTTACCATGTAAATTTATTGTAAATTGGTTCCCCTATGGAAACCAAAACAAAATATGCTCAGCCAACATGATTTCTTAAAAAAAATTTTTTTTTATTTTTGTAAATTAATAATCTGAATTGCTTAATTGATAGCAATGTATGAACAAAGAACTCCAGATTATGAATGTCAAAATTTAAAAAAAAAATTTTTTACATTTTGAGAAACCATGTGCTATGAGTATATTTTGTTTTGGCATTTGTAGAGGGATCAGTTTAAAACAAATGGATAGAGAAAACTGGACCCCCTATAAAATTTAATGAACAAATATATATATTATTATTATTATTTTTTTTTTTTTTTTTTTTTTTTTAAGATTATTTCTGATCATATTGCCTCTTGTACCCCCTACATCCTGCCAAAGGTTTTGTTATATTCACTTTTCTTTCTCAAATCATTATATTTCCAAACATTTCTGATAGCAGGGGTAGTTATGCACTTCCCACCCACAATGAGTATTCAAGCCCTGCTAAATGTTTTAAATGTTGAGTTTAAAAGCTAGTGAATAGGCGCTCCCTCCATTAGGTAGATTTGGCATGTGCTAGTCCAAGTTAATATTATAAAACAAAAATACTTGTGTATAATACAGAAAGGGGAGGTTTAAAAAGTTCTCATCCCAGTCCCCCTCACACATGGGTACTGATACCAAAATCCAAGACCTTATCACGTTTACTATGCTGGTAGTATTTATTAAAATTTTGAAAATATTTTGATACATGATTTTTTTTTTTTTTTTTTTTTTTTTTTTCATGTTTTTCATTTTTGTTGTTGATCATAATAAAAGCAAATAAATTCAGTATCAACAATTAAAAAAGGGAGGGAATTTTTTTTTTTTTTTTTTTTTTTTTTTTTTATAGAGCAGTGGGTGGGGAGCACAATCAGATATTTTAAGCAGTTTCAACAACTGAAACTGTATGCAGACCTGTATTACAAGAAACAGTCAGAAAATAATGACCCACTACTCTGTCATCATGCCAGGTAATCTTGTGAAATGACTCCCATGGTCCTTGATCAATATTGCGTACCAGGAAATTGGTACTCAGGGACTTAGTCAAAATAGGTGAAACACTATTTGTTGTGACTATTTTAGTATCTAGAGAATTAGTGAAATTTCAGAACCAAACTGATACCACATGCTTTGTACCCACCCATACCAAGTACGATCTTATTTGCTTAAAGAGTTGTCCCAAACATGCCATCTGTATGATTCATTCCCATAACCCAAACCCTACTGGTCATAAGAATGCATATCCAATTAAAAATAGCACACACCCCCCCAACCACATTTGTGCCACCCACTTCTCAATTTAGTCATTAAAAATATTGGTTGCAGGAAAATACTAGTTTTCAGCTTCTCTGTTGCATATTTTTGCACTCAAGAAATGTCTTGTCCAAGAACTTAATAATAATTCTCAGCATTCATCTTGATACTCTCATCCGTTTTGAATGGATTCCACAGCCTTGTGGGTGATGGATTATTTTACACCCTACAACTTCTTTCCCCACAGACAAAACATTAGCTTCTTGCTACTCTATCACTATGAGGCTACATTCCTTAGGTGTAGCAGTTCAAAGCTTCACAGCTAGGACCAATCATGCCACATACACGGTCATCTCATATGCCTCGGTAATATTTACTACGAACACGGCCACAACATGCTGAGTATGTTTCGAAAATAAAATTTAAAAAAAAAAAAAAATTTCTATCACTATTGATATACATATATAAAAATAAAATATAAATAGACTAACCAAAAATGCTTGGTTATATAGAACATTTGAATAGTTTTTACACACTTTATCTTGAGAAAAGAAATCCTTGATAATATCTAATAGAATAGCTGAAAGCGCTCAGATATATATATATATATATATATATATATATATATATATATATATATATATATATATAGAACATTCCGACTGTTTTCACGCACTTTATGTCTATAAGAGAAAATACTTGTATGAACACATAAAATTTGAATAAAAAGCTTAATCACACTACCTTGTCAGCCATCTTTAAAGAAACTTTTGTATGTGTAGTCATCTACAGACACTGTTTTGCTGTATCACAGCTCTTGTGTGTGTGTGTATATATATATATATATATATATATATATAATAATTTAAGAATATAAATATATATAAAATTAATATTAATATAAAATTTGTCACTTAGTTGATTAGTGTTGTATTTTGTTTCATAGACATAATCATTCAGTCCACTCATCAGGAGGTATAAGTAATTGCCTGCCAATTTTGTCATTTTCTTTATATATTTTTTTAGTTTAATAGAAAAATACTTTTTATTGGTATTAGGTTGATTTTTTTTTTTTTTTTTTTTTTTTTTTCCTCTTTGTGTGTGTATACACACATCTGTATGAATGTATGTGCACGTGTGTAGAATAGTGTGGTTATTTCTTCTTTTCATAATTTTTTTTTGTCTTATAGTCTCTCACTATTCTTTCTCCTTTGTTTTTTTGTTTTTTTTTTTCTATCTTTTGGCACGTACACACACACACACACACACATATATATATATGTATATATATATATATAATTAGTTTTAATATATGCTATATTCATGGGCTAAAGTGCTCAATATCTGGGATAGAGCATATCTAAAACTAAAACTTGACATTGAAGTCAACATCCAGTGTCTCCATTTTAAGCATGAAACAGACTGTAACCACTGGATGTTAACTTCAGAGTCAACTTATCTATATGGAAAATTGGATGTCAAAATGGCTACAACTGAAAGAAGAGAAAAAGCAAAAAAAAAAACGGTATGGAATGAGTGTAAAGTGAAGAAAACCATGAAAAGAACAAATAACCACATCATTCTTTGTGTACAGGCAGATGGTCACACACACACACACACATAAGCATACACTGTGGGGTGGGAGGGAACTTGCAAAGTTCATATAAAAAACGAAATAAAAGTGGTTCCCAGAGAATGACTCTATGAAACTCTAGAATCAGAATGCTGAAGGTAACATCAATCAGCTAAAGTGGTAAACCTTTTACTTGTATTAATTCTTTATTGTTGTAACCTAGAAAAGGTTACTGAATAAGAATAACCAAAACAAAATTTGGAAATAGATCGGTAATCTTTAGTAAGTGATCGACTGCTGGTGGTGAATCCCTCCCCAGTATTTATGAGGATTGGGACATACCCCTTATAGTCCATAGGTGTATTAGTATTACACACATATTTCTCAAATTACCATATTAGTAAAAAACACACTCTCTTAAATTTTCAAAAAATTCAACTTTAGCGTTGCAACTGCATGCTCCAAAAGTTTTTATCTGTTAACAATAACGTATTTCTTAAAAAAAAAAACATTTCAATTCGCATTTAATTTTTTCGTCTCTGATGCTACCTGGATTTTACTAAAAACAAAATAATTTCCATGCTTGAGGATGACTCTATGTACAGTTGAAAGTAATTGCAGATTAAAAAAAAGACCTTATACAGCTTGTAGTTATTATAAACAAGGATCATAACATTCATTGAGAGGTTTGTAGGTTAATGCAACTTTAAAATTTTGCTTTACAAAGAGATTTCACCATTTTATATCATTAACTTTACTAATCTACTTTTTATATTAATGATTCATTGTAATATATATATATATATATATATACCTATAATGATTACATTATTTGGACTATTGTCCTCATCTTTGTTGCCATATTTATTACGACGTTTCAGCCGTTGTATGCTCCAGCCTTCTTCAGGTGGTTGGAATGTCGAACTGAACCCTTTATTTCGCTCACTGGGGTAGACTGTTCTAGTTCCACGTGTCATGTTTGATGGATGTCAGTTATCAGTTATCTCCTGTTAATTTCCATCTGAAAGTTCTCCACTGTCTTAACCGGGTATTGAACTCACACTCTTTGGGATCTAACTAACGCCTTTATCCACTGTGCCGTGTCCTTAATGATTAATACAAAAAAAATTGTCACTTATCTGATTGATGTTATATTCAGCATCCCAACCCTAGAGTTTCATAGACAGACTCCCCAGCAATCACTCCAACCACTCGTCAGTAGATATAGTTTTGATTTAAGAAGGCTGTTAATAACTCTTCCTTACACCATTCTAAACCAGCTTCAATCAAAGTTTTGACCTTGTACCCAGAATAGATAGACATTTTGTCTATATTTGTATCTTACAAACTTCCATTTTTGACAACTGATTCATTACGTTACCGAGATAATATTAGTCGACAGTTTTTTGTTATTTGTTTGTACTCTGGCCGGTCAGCAACAAACCAACAGATGTTGTTTTTCATTTTCTTTTGAACGCCTCAAAACATAACATTTTGTTGAAGCAGCTCTTGTTTCAGAATATCATGTATATTCAGAAAAGTTACAAAATAAATATAACCTTATCCACATCCCAAAGGTCAACCATATTGTTTAACTACAGCACATATGTTTTAATAGTCATGTCTTGCACCTGCTGGTAACAAAAAAAAACAAACTTTGATTCCAAACAAAAACAACTGTTTGTTGTTTCATAGTTCTCGTTCGAAATTCTTCAGTGCCGTCCTTGTTTCATGTTTGGTTGAGACAGACAAAATTTATTGATCCCTTGTTTTCTATGCTGAGGGATCTAAGCAATGTTTGATACAACCTAGGTGTCTGTGTATGTTCTCACATATAAACACTGGCCTTGTGTCATGTCCCATACTTGTTGGTAGATGGTACTTGTTTCTAAATGCTTTTAAAACAAAGCAACCAATAGTCTACTACTAAAGAACCAGTATTTTAATTACATTCATTTCTGTTGTGTGCGGCCCAGTTGGTGGGGCATCAGAATACGCCGACTGCCCCCCTGCAGAGAGTAAAAGTCCCTCAATGGGGCCACCTGTTGGCCGTGGGTGGCGACCCGTAATGTCTGGGGACGGGATCCTGGTGGTTGAGCAGGTTGTAACCCAGGTGTAAAGCAGTCACAATCCTGTAACACACCACTTTGGCCCTTACCTGGGCTAGACGGGCGGTCGGAGGGGCCCGATCCGATCAATCGGCTGGTCATGTCAAGCCCCATTATATATAATCCATCCCAAACTTATAACTGACACTCCTCTTCCCAACCAAAACTAACACTTAACCCTAAATATGTGATGGAAGGCGGTGGCTGAGGGTCAATCAATTTGGGAGAAAAAAAAGGATCTGACACACTTGCTAAACCTTCACAGCCGTAATACTTGGAAAACGGAAACAAAGGAACACGCGTGCTCATAAACTCCTCCCAAAGAGAGTATATCATTCACGTAGCCCCGACATGGCAAGGCGAATGGGTTTCCCCCTTGTCATGTCCCGATACTGGACTCCGCGGTGGGTAGGGAGCGAGAATGATGAAAAAAAAATAAAAACAATCAATGGAAAAAAAGAAATCTTCCAAGAGACCACATGTGGATAACGACTTGGAAACAGAAAATGACAGCGAAAACTTTCCACGATTTATTGTACTTGAAGCAATAAGCAAAAATGCATTAACAGAAATTTCACCATTTAAAATACAAAAAGCAATATCAAATATCATTATACCAAAAAATGTAAAAAAATTACAAAATGGAACACTACTAGTAGAAGTAGAAAAAAAGATATATGCGGACACATTAATAAGACAAAAAAAACTACAAGAAATAGAAATAAAAGCCTACCCACACCAAACCCTAAATTTCTCAAAGGGAGTAGTAAAAAGCAAGGAGCTCTCCCTGTGCACTCTAGAGGAGATAAAAATAGAACTCCAAACTCAAGGAGTTACAAATGTTAAAAGAATAACAATAAAGAAAAATGAAGTAGAGATACAAACTAATACCTACATTATAACTTTCAACTCCCCCCAAATTCCAACAACAATTAAAATTGGATATGAAAGTATAAAAGTAGAACAATACGTACCAAACCCTCTTCAATGCTATAGATGCCACAAATTTTGGGCATCACAGAGATTCCTGTAGAAATAAAAGAATATGTGGAAAATGTAATGAAAAAGAACCTGAACATAAAGAAGAGAACTGCCCAAATGAGAGCCTATGCTCAAACTGTTTGGGAAACCACTCTGCTCTTTCAAAACAATGCAGTATATATAAACAGGAGAAAGAAATAATTAGAATAAAATACAAAAAAAATATATCTTTCATAGAAGCACGAAAGGAAGTTAAAAATAACATAAAAGAAAACACCTATGCTTCCATGGCACAAAAAGCAAATAAAATAAACAATGAAGATAAAATAAAAGGTTCAATTGAAATAACAAATTTATGCAAAGAATTAAAAGCTCTCCTTGAATTAAAAACCTTTTTAATTGAACTTAAATCGGATCAAAATAAAACTCAACAATCCAGATCAAATGGAATAAACCCAGAAGAAGGCAAAAAACTTTGGAAAGAAAACATAGAACAAAACTCCAGCGAACCCTCTTCTTCCCAAACCCAAAATAAGAAAATGAAAAATAAACAAAAAGAAAAAAAAATGACAACAGAGCAAGAAAGCAACCGATCAAGATCTAATTCAAAATCAAGAATCAATATATCAAATGAAAATAAATTTGAGCCTATGGAATATATGGAAATAGAAGATGAAGAAAACAAACAAAATTCAAAACAAAACCAAAAATCTGACCGAAGGATACCACAAGCAGTTGAAGACAAAGCTTCTAAAAACTCAAAAGATGGAAAAAAACTAGGGAGGACAAATGATATAAACCTAGCAGGTAACTTTACCCCCAAAAAATGAAAGTATAATCATGGCACATAAGATCCTGCAATGGAAATGTCGTGGAATAAAATCTAATTACAATGACCTACTCATACTTATGTCACTACTGTATCCAGCCGTCATCTGCTTACAGGAAACTTTTTTACAAGAAAATGCCAACTTAAAAATTAAAAATTATAAACAATACCACTATAACCACAATACAGGACATAGAGCTAATGAAGGAGTGTCAATATTGATTAGAAATGACATACCACAAAGTAAAGTACACATTAAAACTAAATTACAAGCAATAGCAACACAAGTGACACTAGATAAAACCATCACAATTCTTTCCATCTATATACCCCCACAGGAACCAATAAATACAACAGAAATAAACAACTTGATGGAGCAACTCCCTAAACCCAGAATCTTACTAGGAGACTTTAACAGTCATAATCCTATATGGAATAGCAAAAAAATAGATACTAAAGGTAAAATAATGGAAGAAATAATTAACACCCATAACTTATGTCTATTAAATCATAAATCCTCAACCTACCTTAATCCCTCCAATGGAACAGAATCGTCAATAGACTCCTCAATAAAATATAACCCTTGCAAATAGTGTATATGTATCTGCTTATAGACATATATATGCATGTACGAATGTAAATATTAAAATACACAATCAGAAATAGTCACAAGAAAAAGCAATCCCAAAAAAATACAGAAGATTATGAAACCCAACAGCCTTTCAACCTTTTATACAAAATAACCAACTTAAATTCATAAATTAATAAGGCTTCGGCATAAATTGACCCAAATAGGAGTTGACATGCCGTTAAATCCAACATCCATCCATCCATCTGTTGTGTGCATGTAGTACAGGGTGTGGCAGAAATACCTTCCATATTTTAAAGGTTGACAAAAAGACCAAGATAACTGCTATTAAAAAAATATTTCACTGTTGTTTAAACAAACGTCTACAGTTTTTATTCATTTGGTTTTAAAAAAGGACATCCTCTTAATGAGGGCCCCAATTCGCCATACACTGTTGTATACGATTTCTAAAGTTTTCTATCACCAAAAAGTTTCAGTGCATCAAGGTATTTCTCTTCAGTGTTAAACCTGTGGCCCTGAAGTTTTGATTTTCTATCCAGAACAGTGTCATCCCAACATAACCTGAAATGATCATGTAAAGCTCTGTCTTGCAACTGCAGATTCACAAATCTTAAAATTTCAACACTAAACACATTGTCTGCACCAGTCCAAGCCATAATGGTAACTGATGATATCTTTAAAAAAATGGTAAGACTTTAGTAGATGAAGACATCATTGCCATTTGCCTAAGTTCACAGGTGACCATTTAAAATGTGGGAAGTATTTCTGTCTCACCTTGTAGAATGATTATAATGGAACCAGTAAGATCCATTCAAATTCTGGACTAGTCTATTCCATCTAATTTCTCACTAATGCCCTTAGAAAACCATCTTGCTTCCATTGATTATATAACAGTCAGTTGGGCTCACTGTCTTCAAGCAGTGGTCAGTCTAGGAAAAGGACAACACCAAATCCCAAACTGTAAAGAATGCAATGAGAAACCACTTAATTATATTGCCTAAAAAGTCCTGGCAATTCTTGGATAATAAAGAAAAGGAATTTGTGGAGAGTTATGATTGCATTCACCCTGAAAGAGATATAGCATTTAAAAAGAAAAGGAAGCTGCGGAGAGTTGTGATCGCTTGCATCCAGATGGGACATGGAATAAAAATTTGGGTTTGAGATGTGCCGTCGTTTGCAGGTTGAGTTTGAGCATTTTGAATGCTAAACAGTTAATCCATGAAGATCTTGATCCTTTTTGCTTGTCACTTTATACATCCTTTTAGGCCAATTTCTACCCTTCTATCTCGCCATATATATATATTCCTGCACTACCTTATCCAAAGATTGAACTCGCAATTGTGTGGGAATCAGATGAGGCTTAACTGCAGCACTTTTCTAAGCCATCTCCTACAGGACAACAAAGACAAGGAAAGATTAATTTTTATTTCAAAATTTGTTTTTATGTTCTTATTTTAATAGATTTTTTTTTTTTTTTTTTTTTTATTTAGAGAAAATGACTCTTCCTCCATCGGATGCAGACATCGAGATTGAGTGAGTGAATCATAAATCTGATTTTTTTTTTTTTTTTTTTTTTTAACAGTTATTGCTTGGAACAGGTTTGCCTGTTAATTGTTTCTGTTTATCTTAAAAAGAAAGAAGAAAAAAAGAATTAAATCTTATTTGATCTGTCATATGTTTGTCGTATTTATGGATCAACTTCTCCCAGTTAAAATCTGTATACAAAAATTAAAGGAATCTGAAGCAACATTATGGCCTCAAAGATCAACGTCAAGTTGAAATAAACTTTACATATTATTCCATCAGTAAAACTCTAAACCATCTTTACATCATTTTAATCTTTGTTAAATGTTTCCTGTTTCTAGTGCATACCATTGTTAGTCTTTTACTGATGTGTCTCCTAATTATTGGCTAATCGGCCTTGTCAAAGACACTTCTTTCTTTCATCATAAGAGTCTCAGCTCATCTAATTCTCCTTCCCACACCGAATACACAGTTGTCATCATTTGGCACCTTTGAAATATAAATAGGTCAGTCTGAAAAGTCCTCAGCCTAACCAAAAAGGATTTTTTTTTTTTTTTTTTTTTTAACCAATATCAGCCTATGCAAGGTAGTAAAGCCACTAAGATACAAGGGGTTACAGGGTGTGGAAGAATCAGAAACCGAAATATTAATAATGAGCCAGAAGAGAAAAGAGTAATCAGGAGGACAGTAGATAGCAATTTACATTACATTTAAATTTCTGTAGATTAAAGTTGGCTGGAAAGAATAGAGCTGGCAAGGAGTTCCACAAGCAAGAAGTGTGAGAAAAGAAACTTAGCATAGAATTTATGGTTGCATCTAGCCAGCTCAACTGTAAATTGATGGGATCTCAGTTCCAGTCTCGTACTGCATTTAATTTCAAAAAGTCTAGATATCACAGCAAAGAACTCATCTGAACAATTACCATGAAAGTAGTTATAGGAAAAATAAAGTGCGGAGGCAACTTTACAGTGGTGGGAAAGGGTTTGAAGCTGTGATGCCAGATAAGGACCAATAATATTGCTGATTCTTCTTTGGATTTTTATCAAGCATCTTTAAATATATAGAAGATTCTTTGGATTTTTATCAAGCATCTTTAAATATATAGCAGAAGCACCTGACCATGTGTGGCATCAATCTTCTATAAGCTTATCTACCTACAATGTTAAAGATATTTCAAATTTTCTACACTTTCCTTATCACTCATTGTCTTAACCTTTATCATTCTGTACAAAAAATTTACCCTGCCACTAAAGGAGACTCTGATTCCTGAACAATAGTGTATTTGAATTTGATAGTTGTGTTGTCATATCCTGCTAAGGCAACAGCATACAAGTTTGAGTGAAATTAATTATTTAATTATTTTTGTCTTTCAGAATTTCCAGGCTTATCAAAAAGCTCCAACAAAAGACTTGCATCAATTCACGGAGAGAGTTGACGGTTGAAAAGTGAGTATCTGAATTTTATCTTTACTGCCATTTCTTGAAGAGAAAACCACCTGTGGGTTCTTTTTAAGGATGCTGTCAGGGAACTTAATAACATGTCTGGAAACTTGTCACATTGTTTTTCTAATTCTTTCATTGATTCGACTAATTACTGTCATGTCTTGAATCAAACTAAAAGTCAGGCTTGTTAAACGATTTGTCGAATTAAACTTTCATTTTCTAATTAAAGTTCATAGACGTTTTTTTTTTATACAGAAACTGTTCAATGATTGTTGCACTGTTCTTAAACATAAACTCTGACAGAATAAATGGTTTCATGTCCATTCATTAAGCTTACTGAAGGGCCGTTTTTAGCCAACTGCTTTATTACAAGATAAAATTGTAAAAGAATACAAGGTAGTAAATGCAGATACAGGTTAACATGCAATAATAAAGTTGCAAGGTAATATAACTAATATATACAGAAGACAATTTAAGAAATGCATACATAAGGCATTGTAACAGACGCACACATAAGGCAGTACATGCCAGGCTTGTGACAGTTTGATTGTTTAAATATAAAATAATCCTCTGAGCAGTCTTGTATTCCGACTGCCTTGTTTGTCGATTTTAGAAAATACAGTAGAAGTGTGGCAATAAATAATAAACCGAGATAGTTGCACATTTCTGTCAGTGGTGAGTGTAAAGATCAAGAGTTAAAATGCTGATTTTTATGAATGGATAGACTCCCTATTTCTAATACATGACTACATGATTCCTCTTTCCTTCAACACCCCCCACCCCCTCGGCACCATTCCTTGCAATTTGATTTTGTCCAAAATAAAGCTTAAATAATTAAGCAAAAAGAGTATTTTAATTATAATTAATTTTTTTCAAAATCTTCTCCTGATGAGAAAATTATTATTGGAGGAAAAGACTATTTCTATTAGTCTTTTCCTCCAATAATAAATTTTTTTTTCTCTCCTCCCCACCCCCCTCTCAGGAAATAAAGTCACTTTTTTCCTCCAAAAAGAATTTTTTTTTTAAAATCCCCCCCCTTCCACTCATGAGGAAAGGAAAGTTTTTTTCCAACACAACAAAAAAAAAAGTTCGAATTTTCCCTCACCCCCAACAAAAAAATAACTGTGGAAATTGGACCGTAATCTGTTTGTTTTACGATATTATTTGTGTAAAAAAAAAAAAAAAAAAAAAAAAAAATTTTAAACTTATTTGATAAATTAAAATTATTTTTTGTTCTATCCATTTCATTTTTCCAGATTACAGATTGGGAATGTGCTTCTGAAAAGTTTGTTTGAGAAAGATGATTTGACGAATCCTTACTTCAGGTTTGTCAATTTTTTTTCTTCTCCTTTGTCCTCGCTAGAAATCACTTTTTTTTCTTTTTTTTTTTAACTATGAATGCAAACTAGAGTTGGTACAACATTCCTTTGTAACTTCAAGTGACTTATACTCTTTAGTCATGACAAACTAAAGCAGTAACATTCACCAACGTGGTATGATTTTTAAAAAAAAAAAAAAAAAAAAAAAATGACTCCAGTGGAATTGGGATAACAAGTATTATATATATGCAGATCTATTTTAAAAAAAAAAAAAAAAAAAAAAAATTGACAACTGATAGGGACGTTAATTCTTTGTCCCACTCTGTTCTATTTAAGCAGGAATTTAATCAGGATTTATTTAAAGATGACCAAAAATAACTGCCAGCCAGAGTTGACTCCTGATACTTACTAAGCAATACATTTACTCATAATTCCTTGTTTATTTTGTCAGTCTTCATGCTTTTGTCAATGATAATGTTATCAAAAATTGTGTAGTGATTAAACTTAACTAATGTTAAGGTCAGCAATATTGTTTAAAATCTATACATGCATTTATTATTTAATAAATTCATATGTACAGCTTTGCTCACCTCAAGGGATGGTCTGCATCTTTTGCCTTGTATACACTAGTGGAATCCCATTAAAAATAATTGTTGAATAATTCAGTAGACTTCAGTAATGTCACCAAAAATCTCAATTCTATGCAAAAATCAGCTCACTTAGAAATCACCTCATTTTTGTCCAAAAATAGGCTCACACGAGCTCCAAATTAAAATTTCCACATTAGCATTTATTGACCACCAGTTTGCAACATTATCTCGAATGTCATTACAGCCTTAAAAAAGCAGATGACCATATTGAAAGCTACAATTGTAAGCTCACTCTAGAAAATGGTTTACAATATTTTCCCTCTTAAAAATTGATATTAAAAAATTGAGAAATATCTACTAATAAACTTCTGAGTTTAGTAAATCTAGACTTAGCTTCCTTGATTTTCTTATATAAATACATTGCCTAAATTAAGAAAAAACAGTTTTTCAGTAAACCAACGAGCAGGAATTTTATACACAATATTGATTATTCACTTCTCTTATAATTACTGAATTAAAGTATTCTTGCAATATCCTCCCGCATTTTTAAAGTAAATCTTACAACACAAAAACCATACTGACAAAGATACTGACAAATAATAGCAGTAGTAACAACATAGCACTGATTGTTGACTGCTGAAAAATTATATGCATACATAAAATAACACAAATGTAACTCTCATTATGTAGTTCCATTCACCTTTTCACTCATATTAATGCAATTCATTTCTGTTGTGTTAAAAAAAAAAAAATATTTTTTGTTGAACTTTGTTTGCAAGGAATTTGTAACTCATTTCTTTCAACTTGAAAGAAAACAAAGATTGTTTTTATACTCAATAATGAAAAATATTTAAATTTGTAGAGCTGTGTTTTTTCATGTGCTTTTTTTCCCTCTACATACATGGTCTTCTAAGCTTGATTTCGTTGCTTGTTTTCTCTTCCTTTTTTTACTCACAGCCTGTGGAGTTTTTTTGTTTTTTTTATTTCTTCTCCTTTTGCTATTTGTGCATGAAAAAAATATCCAAGGCGGATCTCTCATTATTCACTGGAAGTTGATAAATTTATATGTATTTACCTTTTTCCTTTCAGTAAGCGCCTAAAAAAGTTGCTGCTTTACCAATGTCGACAATCTGCAGAAATTTTGGAATCTCAAAAAGTAAGAATTTCTGCCAATTTACATTCAACCATTTGATTTCATTTTGAATTGAACAGTCCAATTGAAACTATGTACTGCCAATGGTTTGGTTCAAAATTCCGAGAAATGTCACCTGAAGAAGGCTTACAGCAGCCGAAACGTTGTGAATATTGCAATAAAGATGAGGACAACAGTCCCAACAATGTAAATAAAGTGAAAAAGTTAAAGGATATGAAAGCTAGTGGAGGAGAAACTGAAGTTATGAATTTGCTTTTGGTCTCAGTGAGATATGGGTCCATAAAAAAATCTGTCATGGTCTATCCCAAAGTGTTGGAAGATTTCGCCTCTGTAGAAATTGCTACCATCATAAAAGCAAATACATGATCATAAAAAATATTGGTCATAGCAGAAAGAACTAAATTTCTCAAAAGTAGACAGAGACTGGATGAAACAATTATGTAATATGTACAGCGATTAAAGAAGTTTGAAAGAATAGTTTCGGAACAAATGTCTATCAAAAATGTCTATCAAACAAGCTAATTTTACTAAGACTGATTGAAGGAATGTTTGATTACTAAGACTGATTGAAGGAATGTTTGATAAGCATAAAATTTTAGAGTAGCTTCAAGCTCATAATATGAATCTGGAAGCATGTGTGGAGTTCTTACAACAATTGGAATTGATTAAAAAATTTAATGCCTCAGAATGCAGTATGACTTATTGTGCTACTAAAAGCTTACTTGTCTGCAGATATTGGCAATAAGGGACGTGAAAAGAACAAAAATAAGTGTGCAACCTTTGGGAAATGGTGTTTTAATTGTAAAAAGAGGAATCATTTCCAGACGGTATGCACATATGAAAAGCGAGTGGGGAAATATAAATCCTCTGATTAAAAAATACGGAAGTATTTGAGACAAAAGCACAGGATAAAAGTAGAGAAATGGTGAAATTGAACAGAGTAACTTTATTCATGCAGGTCGATACTGGAAGTGATGTTATGTTGATACCAAGGAATTCTTGGGAAAGAATGGGTAGACCAAAGTTAAAGAAAAGTAATCTCAAGTTGAAACAGTTTGATGGATCAATCATCAAAATTTTAGGATGCTTTGAAGGCACATTTGAGACAAAAAACAGATTTGAGATAATACACATCATAGTGGTGGAAAACATCAAAAGTCACAGTCTTTTAGAAATTGATGTATTAATAATGGATACATCGAAGCTGATAAGTTCCATGAAGTCTGGAGAACCAGATGTTGGATTATTAAGGGGATATGAGGTGAGTATTTGGCTTAAAGCAGTCAACTTTTTTATTTTCAAGCCTGAAAAGTTCTTGCTCACATGCTACCCTTGGTTGTTGCTAGACTTAACAAAATGGGGGAACAAGGAATATTAGAAATAGTAAGCTACAGTGTGATAGCAATTGGGATTCACCCATTGTGGTAAAATGTAAGGCCAATGGAAATTTAAGAAGTTGTGGTGATTATAAGGTGGGCATGAATCACCAGATCTGTTCAGATTCATTCCTATTTCAAAACATTGAAACAGCATGCCAAGGGGTTTACTGGGATTGAAATACTTTGCTTAAAGTTGACCTTAAATCAGCATATAATCGGATAAAAATTGATAGCAAGTTTCAAGAAGTCACCAGAATGAACTCCCCATTGGATTAATAAGATGGACTCTTCAGTTGTTTAGAGGTATAAATATAAAGTCACATTTTCCAAAATGTTTCAGAGGGGGATTAAAAATAAATTATATTTGTATATCAGGACACTGTGACGGGTACACACCTGGCCCAGGGTCGAATCCTTTGGTTACGGCGCCAACTGTGACGTCGCTTCTCCTGGTTCCAAGTGTGCCGCTCCAACCTCTTGGTTAGATGATCACCAGCCTCGCCTTTCCCAACCCGCTTCCAATACCTGGTTGCTAAAGCAACTGTACTGATCTCCGGTCTGTCTACCCACGCTGTGTTTAGATCTTAGACAGACGGGACCAGCAGGGATTGGGCCGTATGCAAGTTGAGTCCGACGGGGGTGGCAAAACACAAGTAAAAGAAAAAAAAAAAACTCACGAGACAAAAAATTACTGATAAAAAAAAAAGGGTGACAACCTTTTATATCTAATGTCCGTTACATAAAGAAAAATTGTTCTCATTCCCGACCCGCTCTGTGGACTATGGCACCAAGCTTCTATCATACGACTTAACGATTTCGAATTGTCTACTCTCTAGAATTGTGTATGTCGGAGTGTGGTTTAGTTCGACACTGGGGCTAATTTCTATCAATCATTCGCAGTTGATTCTTCTCTTCGACTTGAGTTGTATTTCTTCACTTCGATCTGGTTGGGTCGAATTCTGTTCTCGGCTGGGCTTGATTTTAACTTCTTCTTCTTCTTCCGTCCAGTAACTCTTTGGCCTTGTCTTCGACTTGGCTGCAACTTCTCCGCGGCTTTCGAGTAATCTTCTCCTTCGTCGACTTAGATAGAACTTCTCTTGTTTTCGACTTGGGCTGGAAGGATTTCTTGTTTTCGACTTGGGCTGGAAGGATTTCTTGCCGCAACTCTCTGTCGTCCGAGGTGATCTCTTCTCGCTGCCGTCCGGGGCTGAACTCATTTTTTGTCGATTGGGGTCCTGCTTTTATTGACGCCGCAGCAAACCGGGGTGGGTCTGTCGGCGTCAGGGCTCTCTCGATAATCCCAAAAGTCGCATTAGTTCTGATTTCCCATTATCGCTATTATTTTCACCCCTACTTCCTCACAGTGCCTCTGGGGGGAAGACGCATACCCATCTCTCCCGGTCTCTCGTATGTCAGGTGACCGTTTTCGACCAATGGTTCTTGATCGAGCATTCTCCCTCCTCTTTCCGCATATCACGTGACCGCTTTCGGCTAATGAGACTGTGGTGGGACGCCTCCCGTATTCCAATCGGGCGTGGCTTACATCGTTCTTGTTCTAAAAAAAACAAAATCTAATTTGGCCTTTTTCACACGTACGAAAAATGATAATCTTGGCTTTTTCTCACCTGGGTTCTGTCAAAACAGCCTGCCGCTAATTAGATGTGACTTCAGGAAGGAATATTGGCGCTATCTGTGAGCCGAGACAATCGTTTTCTTTCCTTCTTTGTTTTTGGTCAGACCTGATAGTCAAAAATCTTAATTATCTGAATTCAAAATGTCTCCACTTCATCATCGTGGGGTTCCAATTTTTTAACAGGTCAGAATCTGTATACAGTTCCACCGGTCACCCCCTCAACACAAAAGACACCTTTCCTCCGATTAAAATTTCGTTTCCATTGTTCAAAAAAATCTTTATTGTTTCAGCCAACCTTAACAAACTTCCATCCTACGCGGATACGGAATTAGTTCAAGTGCTTGACCTGATAATTTTGACACTTGTTAGGTGCTGGTCGTACGTGTGTGTTTTCGCTTACGACCTGGTTTCGTATTATGTTTCTGTCTTTCCTCTTCTTTTTGTTTTATTTTATTATCTCCAAACTCTATTTCTTCAACCAAATATAACAATTTCTATTTCCCTGGATTTCGGTCAGGTAATTTGACCTGATATATTTTGACACCTGTCTTGTCTTAGTTTTACTTATGACCGGGTTTTGTATTATCTATTCCTCTTTCTCTTTCTTTTTATTATTTTTTTTTTTTCTTCTCTTTGGATCGCCTAAATACAGTTAGAGAATTATTCTCAAAACTCAATTATTCTTCGTTTCTAAATAACTAACAGCTGGTTAATAAACCGAATAAAAATTAAATCATATTTCTATGAATATCTCTTTTTAGTCTTTCTAAAAAATGCAGGGTGCCACACACCATTGGCATTGGTGCTCACAATTAAAAAAAAAAAAAAAAAAAAAAGCAAACGTTTTGAGAAAATTAAATAGCACGGGTATGACAATTACAATAAATTAGAATTTAATTATGAAAAAATTTCATCCCTAGGATATCAAATATCGAAAGACTGTATACCACCGGATGATAAACTCATTAATAAGATATCAGAGATAGCTGCACCCAGAAATAAAGAGAATCTTTTTTTTTAGGATTAACCAATTTCTATAACAGATATTTGCCACAATAAAATGACCTTGTGGAACGATTTAATGAAATAAGGAAGAAGAATACTGAGTTTTAATGGACAAAATGACAGGAGGTTGCATTCGAGCAATTAAAAAAGGCACTCATAAAAAAAAAAACAGTAGTTAAAATTTTCAGCCCAGCAAAAGAATTGACATTAACTACAGGTGCCAGTGACTGTGCTATAGCGACAATATTGTTGCAAGAGGATCAGCCTTTAATGTACTTGTCCAGAAGACTAACATCAGTGGAGGCAAATTATTTGAATATTGAGAAGGAGGCATTTGCGATTGTGTGGAGCACAGCAAAAATCTTTTGCTGGGAAGGAAATTTCTATTAAAATCTGATCATAAACCTTTGAAATTTATATTCAACCCCAGAAGAGAGTTCCTAAAAGTCACATCTGCCAGGATATTAAGATGGGCAATGCCCCCCGCCCCCAAATTTTAGCTGCGCCCTCAGTTGCCCCCCCCCCTCTTCCACACACACACACACACTTCTAAGTTTTGTAGAGGAAAAAAATCAGAGCAGACAAATTACACTGTTCTGCTAGCATTGACGTTAGTATTAACCCTTTGATTTTGTTTTGAAGTTAACCTCTCTTGTGGTCCAACAGCTTGAGAGTAGAAAAGGCGGCAAGAGTAGATTAGAACTCCACTACTATGAGTGAAAAGTTATTCCGTTTAGTTTAGTAAAGTAACATACTTATACTAAAACTCATTCTTCAGTTGTGTATACGATAGTGGTGTAGTATGAAAATAAAGATGCTGATTGAATTTTCCCCACCCTCCTCCTTCTCCACAGAAAAATCGTGGTTCCTCCCTCCCTCCACCTCCACTTTCAGAGTTCCAGAATCGACACTGATTATTGGCTGCATTCCATGCAAAACACCAACTTACCACCCACAGTCAAATGGAAACGCCTTCCATCAAAGCGTTCCTCATGATTTTTGTTTTTTTTTTTGTTTTTTTTCTCGTCTGCTTTAATTTATTTTATTCTTGCAAACCATCCAAAAGTTGTTTTCATACACAAATGGTTACAAATACACCTGTTTATAAATATATAAATCCATATCTTCAAAAACGTCGTTTTGTATTAAGACAGGACAAGTGGCGGGGGGGGGGGTTGTTAGCTTTGTTTCTCTTTTCTCTTTTTTTTTTTTTTTTTTTTTTTTTTTTTTTTTAATATTCTTATTCCCTTTTTCAGGAATTATCTACACTTCAAGCTGAACTTGATGACCTCAAAGATCTCAATCAAAGTAAGTACTTCCTGTTAATGACTTAATTACCTCCCCTTTGATTCTAATACCCAGTGAAGTGAAGGCTAGCTTTGTGTTTTTGTTTTTTTTGTTTTGTTTTTTTTATTCTGGAGATCATGGAGGGCAAAAGAGATAAGAAAAAGAACAAAAGTGATAATTAACACTTCCTTCTCTTCCTCTTCTTTTTTTTTTTTTTCTAAACACTGATATTTGCCATTGCTGATTATGTCAAGCCTAGATGAATGGAAGCAACTATGCTAATGACACAAATATATACCCATGTTTTAATGTTTGGCTTCATACGGTCAATTTGACAGCTGACTTCACAAATGACCTACAGTCTGTTGTTAACTGGGGCAAGGAATGGCTTGTTAATTTTAACATCTCCAAAATGAAATTGCTCTCTTTTAATCATCTGAGGGAACCCTTTTTACTTTCCTCCAGAAGAGTGACTCATTGTGCCTTTTCAAAATAATGTTTTCCCTGCTATGAAGTGGAAAGATTATATTGAATTAATTCCTAATGTCTGCAGCTAAGAAGGTTGATTCATTGTGTCATGCTAGACAGTTTTTTCTCATCAGAATCCATCTTACACATTTATAAGTCTGGCATTGTTGTCCTTTCTTTGAATATCACTGCCACATCTGGTCTGCTGCTCTTGCTATATATTTAGAGATTCTTGATAAAATTCGAAGAAGAATCTTCAGTGTTATTGGCCTTGACCTGGCATCTCAGCTTCAATTTCCCACTGCCATAACACAGCTTCCCTGTATTTTTTCTATAATTACTTTCATCGTAACTGTTCTGATGAACTTACCTTTATGTTACCCAAACTTTATGAATTTAACTGGAGTGCTAGATTGGCATTTAGGTCTCATCATTTTACACTTGAAATGGCAAGATGTAACCATAAGTTCTATGCTAACAGTTTCTTCTATCACACTTCTCGCTTGTGGAAATCTCTTCTGGCTTTTATTGATTCCCAGTCAACTTTGATCTTCAAAAATATTAATCATTATGTCAATCATTATGTCGTAATTCTTGTTCTTTTATTGTTCTCTCTCCTTAATAATGTTTCTCTTTTTTTCTTACTCTTTCACACTCAGTAACCTCTTGTGTCTTTGTGACTTTATTGCCTTACATGGGGTGAAATGATGTTTTTTTTTTTTTTTTTTGTTTTTTGTTTTTTGAGAAAAAAAAAAAAGAAATATGCAGGTGATGCAATGGATACTGGCTCAGAATGAGAAATACTCTTGGGAAAGTTATGAAACCATTTTTGCAATCCCCACCCCCCAGCTGTGGGTTAAATAGTAGAGTAGACTGTGCTTGGTTGACAACCAGTCTAGGAGGGAAACTCTGAATTCAAAGTCTGTCT
The DNA here is from genome assembly GCA_963932145.1 of Acanthosepion lycidas. Taxonomy (NCBI): domain Eukaryota; kingdom Metazoa; phylum Mollusca; class Cephalopoda; order Sepiida; family Sepiidae; genus Acanthosepion; species Acanthosepion lycidas. The sequence continues at coordinate 18,060,225 of OZ010587.1, forward strand.
GGCTACTACAAGTCCTTATCTCTCCATATCAAAATATGAATAAAGCAAACCCCCACAATAAAGTCAAATCAAGATCCTCCATAGAAATTGATTTCTCCATCCCCTACACTAACATAAGGGGTCTACAGTCCAACTATGCAGAAGTTGAACTCTTGATCTTCAAGAAGTTAATCTTATAACTGTCATAGCATAACTGTAAGTTCTATGCTAACATTTTCTTCTCTCACACTTTTCACTTCTGGGCACTTGCTTTCTTGTCAACTTTGATCTTCAAAAATTGAAAACTGTCCTTTAGACACTGATTTTTGCGGGCGCAAAGGTGCCAAGTTTGCCCAAATTCTTACCCTTACCTCAGAACCTCACAAATCTCCTTCACCTGGAAAACAATGTTGTTTATGAATTCTGATGCCATCAAAGAAAGTTCATCTCTAATAGCTATTATCAAAAAACAATATTAAATTCTAACATTGGTCACACAAGCATCACACTCTATCGTAGGTTAACTTGCTACTCATCAAAATACAATTTATGCTTATAACCAAAATACATAAAACAAATATTAGATGATGGCAACCAATGCAAGGAAATAGTTTAAAATTCTAGAAGCCATTATTATACAAAAAGAATTAACCATATTAAATAAAATGTCTCTCAATATCTTAAAGTCAGTATAAAATATTTTAACAGGCTTACAAAATAATAATACAGTGTAACCCGGATATAAGAGAGTTGTCGGGACCGGAGAGGAAGTCTCTTATATCTGGGTTTCTCTTATTTTTTTTAGGTACGTATGGCTCTAATTTGGGACCAGAGAAAATCTCTCTTATATCCGGGTTACACTGTACTTATAAATATTTACTAGTCTTTTTCTCTTGTAGTCTAGCTCCTTGTGACCTCATTTTTGGACTAATTTAAATCCCAGTGCTCCAAAAATAATACCAGGATGTAACTAACAAAATCTTGTTTAATCTACTGACAATACCCAGTTCTCGATAATGACTGAGACAGTTGAAAGTACTTGAATAAAAACAGAACAAAACCTGAACTTTGGACAGTTTATCCACAATTTTGATTTGGATATACATCTCATTCAAAAATTGGAAAAGTACAGTAAAAAAAAAAAAAATTAAGCAAACATTGTCAGCTGAAATGTACAATTTGTTTGACAGCCCAAAATATTGTATCGTGTAGCAGCAAGAACTTTTCAACACCCACTCCACCTTCTTGTATGTTCCAACTTCAAACTGTTGTGCATGACAGAAACTCCTCATTCAGACCAATTCCCAAATCTAAATGGAAAGACTTATTGCACAAACCATTAAATGTACAGAAGACCATAAGGGATATAATTAAATTTTTGTCTATATTTCTGAGATGAAGTATTATGTACACTATTTACATTGTTCGGACTATCATCCCCCTCTTTGTTGCCATATTTATCACAAAGTTTTGGCCATTGTACGCTCTGGCCTTCTTCAGGTGCTTGGAATGTCGAACTGAACCCTTTATTTTACTGACTGGGGTAGACTCAAGGACAACATAGCACAGTGGATAAAGGCGTTGGTTAGATCCAGTGACAGGATCCAAAAAGTGTGAGTTCAATACCCAGTTAAGGCAGTGGAGAACTTGGAGTGGGGAATTAACAGGAGATAACCGATAACTGGCATCCATTAGACATGGCACATGGAACTAGAACAGTGTTATAGTACCTATTCTATTGTAATGGACTCTCCCACAGATAATAAGTAGTAGCAGCAGTGGCCAGTTCGGCTCAGTGGTGTTGAGCGAGTCAGTCGATATCGGACATTGAAGTACCAATCATCACAACTAGATTACTGCGTCATTAACTCTTATTTCAAGTTCCTAACGTTTTGTACGTCAAACCTAATTTAGGACAACTTATTGAAATACAAGCCTCCACTGTGAAAACTACTCTACGACAAACAGTCTACCCCAGTGAGCGAAATAAAGGGTTCAGTTCGACATTCCAACCACCTGAAGAAGGCCGGAGTGTACAACAGCCAAAACGTCATAAATATGGCAAAGATCAGGATGATAGTCCGAGCAATGTAAATAGTGTAGTTAAATCTTTGTAGACCTTTTGAAAAAATTAAATACATTGGTCAGTATTTTCACAAATTATATCTAAGTATCACCAAAGATTCACTTTTAAAAAAAAAAAAAAAAAAAAAAGGCATACCATGATGAAAAAATGCCACAACCTTGATAAAGTCTTATTGTCAAATTCTTTATTATTGAGATGAAAAACCAAGGGATTTTTTTAATTATTAGATTATATTTTTTTTTTATCCTTTTTGAACATTTAAAAAATATTTTTTGCTTGCGTTAGCAGGTGACCAAACACAAGAAATTTTAGCGTTTTTTTTTGTTTTTGTTTTTTCAGTGGAAAACATTGATTTGGAAATTTTTGCAAAAATGAAATTATTGTCAGATTTTATTGAAACTTTCAGAATTTATTCACAAATGAATTAAATTATTTTAGAAATGTTTCTCTTTTAGAAAATCTAGGTAAAATTTTCTTTTTTTTATGTTAAACCCCTACTTATTTAATTTTATGCAATTTGAAGAAATTAATTTTTGTACCACTTAAATTTTTATATTAGTTCTAACCAGAAACCCTTGGAGAATTCAATTTTTTGTAAAACACAAGCCCAACTTTCAGAAAATCTGCAGAATTGTAAAATAAAAAATGCAATAAAACTAAGACATTATTATTTAATTAGAAAAACTTTTAATTGCTTTTACAAATAAGATATATTATGGACACATTGTCTTAAGAAAAAAATATTTGCAATAATGAATTTTTACAATAAATCTTATTTTAAATTTTCATTAGAATAATTTATAAAATTTTAAATCTGTATTAATTTGTAGCAATCAACTGTTTTTGTCATTAAGTAAAAACTATATTTATAAATCATAAATGGAAGAGCTTACAATTCAGTGCTTCCACCCTCTTCCCCAGTATTTTAAAAGGAATTTTGAATTTTTTCGTTTAAATATGGACATCCATACATGACATTATCAGGAAATAAGACCAATAAGTATAATAAATTTAAAACCAATCTAAAAATCAATAAAACATTAGATTACCATGAATAGTTTCCTAAATTTTTAAGTTTACTAGGTACTTAAAAAAGATATGAAAAAGTTGCTTGAATTATATTCAAATAATTTTTACAGATATGAATCATTTCAGGAATTAAAAAAGAAAAAAACTCTTTCCAGTTGATTTAAATTACCTTTTGAAATAAAGTATTTTGCTTATTAGAAATATTAAATTTAATCTATTAGCTTGAAATTAGTACTAAACTAAAAGCTTCAAGAAAGATTTTTTTTTTTTTTTTCATTTTCAAAAATTCATTTGAAACCCTATCAAAAGGTTGCTGACCCCTTACTTGAATATGTGCCAACATAGGGTTTTAAAATCATTCATTGTGTCAACAGCATGCATATTTTTATACAAGGTCAATACACCTGTTCTACAATATAGTATATATACTTTAGTATATATCAAAATTGAAACAGTTAAATATCTTCTTTGCATTGTAGTTGGTTTTCATTCAGACATTGTGATGTCATTTACAGCTGCACTCCATTGGAAATTGCTTAGTATGACATGTGTACCATAGGTTGCCAACCTCTGCCTTAGATGTTACATTTCTTTCAAAGTACCTAATTATAACCAATAATGATTAGAGACAAATTGCAAAAAACTTGAATATGATGATGAGAAAAAGTATCACATCTTCCCATGATATTTCATATTCAAAACCTTGAACATTGTAGTGAAGACCCTTTTATTTATTTATATATATATATATATATATATATATATATATATAAAGAACAGTAAGATATATAATCTGGTGTTCTTATTGATATTTTTTATTTTTACAAAACTGTGCTCAATGTAAATTTACAGAGCATAAATATTATAAATTAACTAATTGAAATTATGGTTTTTTCACTACACAGTAATAACCATATTTCAAAAATGGAAGCTAAAAACTTTAAATTTAATTATATAAATTAAAAATATTATAATTTAAAAAGAAGTTATTCCACTATTTGCTTGAAGATAAAACTGAACTAATGCTTTTAATTTAATTATATAATTAAATTTAAAGTTTTTAGCTTCCATTTTTGAAACATTGTTATTACTGTGTAGCAAAAAAAACATATTTTCAATCAGTTTTTATTATATATATATATATATATATATATATATATATATATATATTGTTTAAACTTGTCAGAAGAAACAAAACTCAGGTTTTGCTCTGTAATTTTATGGTTCTTCCTCTTCTCTTGTCCTTTCAAGTGATAAATGGTTTTTCCATTTTCTAGTCTTCAATCCCCTCTCTGGGAGTCTGCCTTCATTTGCCACAGATGCCATGAAAAACAGTATTCTTCTAAAAGTTAAACTCCCCCCACCCCACACACTTTTTTTTTTTTTTTTTTTTTAAATATTCCCCTTTTTCTGTTTCAAAATTTGGCTGGGACAATTGTCATTAAATGTAGATAGTTTTCTCATTCCGACAATCATTAATAGATCTGTAAGTAGTAAGTAATTAGGCTTTCAAGTAATGTAAGTTTTATTTAAGTTCCAAGCAGATATAACAATTTTATTTACATTCATTGCATGTAGACTACTGTTCTCATCTTTGTGACCATTGTGCTCTCCAACCATCATCAGGTGTCTATCAATCTAGGTAACCCTCAGGAAATTTAAAAGCGATTTTTTTTTTTTTTTTTTTTTTTTATTATTATTTAATCTATGGGGCTTATTGTTCCCCGTTTCACAGACTGTTTTGGCACAATAGCCTAGTGTTGGTTTAGGAGTTTGATCTCTGGGTCAGGCAGTGCAGACTTGGACTGTGAAAACTGGGCAATAATAAAAAGGAACAGACACAATCTATCGTGTAGATTAAATAAGGGATTCACTCTGATGATGCCTGGAGAGCACAATAACAAAGATAAGGACAATAGTCCATGTATAAAATAATCTTCTCGCTCTCAAAATTCAGGCAGAAATAAACAGATGTCTACTTTCAGTTGGGAGCTTGAGTTTTGTTGGCTGATGCAAAAGTGTCCAGCATTTTCTTGACAAAAACTCATTTCTGTCTGTTACCAATATTTGCAGTTTAATGCAATGGAGAGTGGCTTGGAATGAGAAAGCAGAATTTGAGTTGGGTTCATTACATTCGTTTATGCGCAAATATCCCTTGTGTAAGGCATTAATCCCTTGTTCGGCCACAAGTCTACCACAGCAAGACACAATCACCCATATGTGTATAAAAAAAAAATATGGCACTTGACAAATATTTACATTCAAATGTCTTCGTTATCCCAAATTTTCACCAATCCCTAGTCATTTTGAACAAATGTAAATAAAAGAAAGTTAAATCCATTGATTGCCAGATAAAATACGTTGACTGAATAATAAAGTTTATCACCACCTTTCAGCTAAATCGTCCATTTTGTCAGGAAGAATGATTTCACTTTTGAATCCTGATATTTTGGGGCTTGTTAGAACAATCTGACCACTGTGTTTCATGGGGAAAAAAAAAAAGATGAAGATGACAGACATGGAAGAAGTGCCTCAACCTTATGTTGCTGCATTGCATTGTCAATACAGGGGTCAAATGTTGACCAGTAAAATCCTCGGTTAACTTCATTGTCTAGAAAATTTTATTTAAACCAACTGATCACCATAAAAATCCATCCAATTTTTTGTGAAATTCCAAAGAATTTTTGCTTTTAAATTCTACAAAAGACCAAAAACAAACAGCCCCTGATGCTATGTGCAAAGCCATAAAACCATATTTCAGTTTTCTTTTTCTTTGCAGAAATAATAACGCAGAACAGAGAACTGATGAATTTTCTGGACAACACCAATAAAAATTTAGAATCTATGAATAAACATTTTGATAGCAAAAAGGAAGAGGCACTGTAAGTGATTTTTCTTTATTTTAATCATGTAGCATGTTTATCTCCCTTGAATTTTTTGTATTACAGAGTTATCTCCCTTAGACTAAAAGTGAATCTTATCTCGATTTAATAATTTTCGAACTGAGAGAAATACTAATTGCAAAAGCATTTAAATATTTTAACTCGTTTGCCTTCTTGAATGAACTGATGTTTAATGATTTTTTTTTTTCTTTTTGTGTAGAATTTTGGAGGAACTTCAAATCAAGAAGAAACAAAACAACGCAATTAAGTACATTATGCAAACCCTCATCATTGCAAGTGGAGTGAATTGGGCAGAAGACCCAGAGTTGTTAGACACTATGATTCAATTAGGAATTGAATTGCAGGCTTGAACACCAACCAAAACCGCCACGAAAATGAATTCCATTTCCAAAGACACAGAAGTTCTGCATAAGATATTTCTCCAAAATAATCAATTTTTTAATACCACCCTACAAAAAAAAAAAAAAAGATTTTTTTTTTTTTTTAATTCAAAAAGCACAAATCAAAGTTTTTTTTGACATTTCTTTTCCAGCTTAGCTTAGATTGGTTTAAAAAAAAAAAAAAAAAAAAAAAATCTCTAAGGTTTTAATTTCTCATTTAGTAACCGGTTGAGCCCACGGGCATTGCTTTTGGACCAACATATCTCATGGATTTTTGCATATTTATTTTAATGCGATCACAATTTCTGCTCATCTCGTCTCTCAAAAAACAACAAATGAAATAAATCCGGAAATTTTAAGTTTTTATCATTAATTTTAAAAAGTCAAACAAATTTGACATTTTTCGTGCACAGTTAACTTTTATATCACAACCACAAATTCAATACATATAGATTTTTTTTTTTTTTTTTTTTTTTTTTGTTAAATCGTTTGCCTTGGAATCTAAACAATCAACATCTTTTTTGTACCAGTCTAATTTTGGATGAGAATTTTTTTCTTTGGATTTTATTCCATGCTGTATTGACAGTTTTTATTTTTCTACAATTAAAGAAATATTGGGGGTCAAACCTCATTTGCAAAAATTTTTACAATTCGACTGAAAATAAAAAATTTAAATGAAAATCCTTTCTAAAGTTTTTTTTTTTTTTTTTTCTTGAATGTGGCAGCCAGGCTGGGTGATGTTGAAATGTTCTTGAAGTCCAGGCTTTGAAAACTGCTAGATTATGTGGAGTAAAACTCCCTTATAATTAAGAAACATTTTAAAGAGAATTAAAGACAGGAGAGTGAAGAAAAAAAAAAACCCTCACATCATCTGATTTGAGGATTTTTTTTTTTTTAATGACCGTTTTTGTTTGTTTTATTCTTTAGAAATGTTATGTAGGAACTGGAAAGCTGTAAAGGCATGAACCCAGTAAAGACTAACCAATCACAAAATGACAAATAATTAAAACAAAAAAGTTCATTAAAAATTTTAGAAATAAACCAGAGTAGAGGTGGGCAATTTTTTTTTTTTTTTTTTTTTTTTTTTTTTTGCGTGTATGTGTGCACATGCCACTCCCCACAGCTCTTGATATAGACTGTAGTAGTGTCCTTGTCACACAGGGCACCACATTACATAAAAACCCTCACACATGTGATAAAATTCTAATCTGTCTAAAGATGATCATTTTAAAAAAAAAATTGCAATGTGAGATCAAATCTTCCTCTCTCTCCACAGAAAAAATAAAATAAGGGGATCAATTTCTAGCAGGAGGCTGTGATATATTTTTTTTGTGATCTTCCCAATAAAACAAACCATGTTGAATATGCAGTCAAAAGATCCAAGTTCATGTAGTGATGTCACAACCTCTGAATGGAGGTGCCATCTTTAGTGCCAAGAGGTTAATAATGCCCAGCAATCCACAAGTGCAAATATTCAGATAAATGGTTGAAGAAGCAAAATTATTAGGATTCATAAAATAGATGAACCCAATTTCTAAACTAGAGAAGCCTTTGGATAATATTCCATATTCCTGACCACTGACAATCCAATTCTTCAGCACACAGCATACAGATTGAATTCTGAAACAAATTTCAGGTTTATTTGAAATTATATATATATAGAGATACATACATACATACACGTTACTCTGGTGATTTTCAAATATTCCAATGCTATGATATTTTTTTTTTATTTATTTATTTTTCTTTTCTGAGAAATGTCAAAAATCATTTCTAATTTATTTCCAAATCTAATTAGCAAAAAGTTGAGGGTCAACCAAACTTCAATAAAGAATGTAATTATAAAGCAGCTGACCATTTTGGCAGCTCGAATATAGAATTACGTGGTGATTGGTAAAATGTCTTTAGTGAAGGAAAGGAGCCATTTACAATTCGTTTAAAAATAATAAAAGAATATTTTAAATAGGATTTTACAAGTATTTAAAAAAAAAAATATATATATATATATATATATATATATATATATAATCACTGACATTTTGTACAAATTTAAGAGTGGGAAGACAAATTGGGCTTTTCAGGGTTTTTTTTTTTTAATTCATAAATTCAAGTGATACATTTTACTTAATTTGTCATTTAAACAGAAAAGAAAAACCTTTTCTGGTACAGTGCAATATTTTTTTTATTTCTTTTTTTAATGATGCACAGAAAATTACATTATGGTTAATATCCTCTCCTTCCCCCCTCCACCCCAGTTGCATGGGGCGGGGGCACGGTGGGTTTGAAAGGCAGATTATGGTTCCCCTTGGCTGACCTGGAAAGTTAGAGTGAAATAAATGGGGTAAATTTAAAAAAGCAGAATATTATGGGGAGGCGGGTATCAGTCTTGATGGAAGTTGACAACCAATTCAAGGGCACCTTACTGCACATGCATGAACGCTGTCCTGGCAGTGAGTTTGCATACTGTGTGACTGTCACATTCACACCGATGCCTTGCATCACTCAAAATGACATGGGATTCATCAGCAATTTAACAAGTTGATTGCAGTTTTCACACTTCAAGTGAACACGACCAACAAACAAACAAATCAAAAAAGACAGGTAAATTGCACTTGATTTGTGGGGGTACAAATTTAAGAAGGTCTGCAAGTGTTAAATTATGACTTTTTAAAAAAAAAAAAAATGAATAAAACATTTTACTGGTAATTCACAGAAGGAAGAAGAAAAAAAAAACCCTCATTTTAACAAGTCAGTGTTACAAAAGTTTGAAATCCCTTTCCTCCCTCCATTGGCTTCACATGACCCCGTATGGATGGATAACTGCTTAGAAAGTTAGCATTTCAACCATGAGACCCAGACTTAAATCTCACCCTGGTAAATTAGTCAACCTAACTTCTTGACGATGTTACGTCTTAGATGATCTCAACATGTGGCACAGTTGAGAAATGCCTGAAAACCATATCATGAGGTTGAATGAAGCCTTGTCAGTGAAACTGGGGAGGCAAAACTGTTTAGAAGCGATTTTCAATAGTTGATCTTGGTAATACTGTTCAGCAGGGACTTGCCTATACTGTTCAACAACAGCAACCTCGTTCGTTGTTAAACTGCGTGAAAGTCGAGACAAACTTTCTAAGATATAAGCAATAAAAAGATAAAGTTTATTTTTACAAGTAAAATTAATATATGTTAGGTGATAAAGTAATTTACAGGTAGTCTATATTTATGGATAAAATTGCTCAATATCAGAGAGAGAGTGCATTTAAATATAAAAGTAGACACAGAGAAGCAACAGTCAGTCATTATTGATTGCATTCAGGCATGAAAGAGATTGTCACTGATCAATGTTGACCTCAATGTCACATATTTTTAAGACTCATTCAAAAATAAATAAAGATTTACTCAACTCTCATCTGGCCCAGTAATTCCAATAGGAAGGTTATATTGAGGCAATAATTTTTTTTTTTTCTTCTTTTTCCTTTCTCAATAAACCCAAGTTTTAACATGGAAGGTGAGTGCATCACATGACCCAAAAATGAGAGTAAATAGCTGTAGTATAATGAATTAAACAGATGGACTAAAGACAACAAAAATGCAGGAAAATATTGCTAAAAGGATAAGGTTGTTGCTTTGTTCCTTTCACATGCAACCAGACATGTTCAAAATTATTTGTACAAAATGATTGCAACAAGAAAGGAAAAGGGTGGGGAGACATTTGTTCCCCCAAAGCATTTTTTTTTTTTTTTAACTGGGAAAATCAGAAACTTGGAGGGTGGGTATTCTAAAAAGCATTTTTCTTTAGCATCGAAAGGGCTTCCTTAATCCAATGTTCTCAAATGGCTCCTGAAAATGAGAGACAGGAATTGGGCAAAAAGAAAAAAAATTGTCTAAATCTAATAAATGAAAAACTGTTTTAACTACGGCTAAAAACGGTGCATATTTCATGCAATTTTTACATTCTGGCGGTTATTCCACTTGTCCCTTGCTTTGATGTGGCAGGATCAGTGACAGCGAAAATCCTAAATCTTCAAGAAGTAAAGCCAGGATGAATCCCTCGCGCATGGACCCACTGAGTAGCAAAGGCAATGTACCCTCCTGCCAAAATATTCGAATGGTCTCGATTTCCACCAGTTGAACAACCTCAAATAATAAAACTGGTTCTGACAAACTAAGTAAAAAAAAAAAAAATCTAACTATTAATTTGGTACAAAAGAAATAAATAAAATAAAAATACAACACCACCATAACCCTGGTGCAGATCTTACTGGAGGGGAATGGGTCCATGACAAACCCAGAACTGAACTAACCACAGCTTGATATGGTACAGATATTTCTCTACAAGACCTGAACTGATATAAATATTCTTGTAAGCATCGCAAACTTGCGTCTATTTTAGAGATAACATCATGAAACTATCCCATTTGATATCTAATTGAAATAATAAACTGAAAATCTGATTAAACAACCAAATATCCAATTATGAGTAAATCAAAGTGGCTGTGAGAAATTTCCATGAAAATATCAATAAAGGCTTTTGTCAGAGAGAATATCTTTCAACCTAACTTTGTTTCTGAATTCCTCAGCTAACAAATATCCAGTTTTCTTAGCAGCAAAGAAAATGTCATTTCATGTTTTTCCAAGAGAAAACAATGATTGGCTACCAATTTGCCATTAGTGATACGTAGAACTTTGATGACTGCCAATCCCACGTCTGCTGCTGTGGCATCTAAAAGTATTTCATTTCATTGCACGGCTCAACACACGACTCTTCTTGTATACAGATTTCACAATCAGATAGAAATTAGGATATAACTGCCATAATAAAAGCCTAATCCGTTCTTTATGACTAATTCTATAATTACATGCTAAGAAAAGTCATGGCTGCATCTATTTTTCACTAAAAAAGCAGATGGTTTATCTCATATTAAAACTCACTTTGTTTTAAAGATTTTTTAAATACAGAGTACCCAGTAAAAAATGTGGTAAATTCAGAAAGAGATTTATTTAGCTATTATGATTCGGGCACAAACTAAACAACGATCATAGATGTTCGAAATGTTTGCTTGAATGTTCAACACAAAGTTGTAATCGTGGTAAGCAGGAGGAGGCAGTAGCTTTGTGGATAGTGTTAGGAAGAATTTCATTCCAACCTACAGTTTGTCATAACGACAGTTTTGCAAATGAGTTAGGAGTATACTACAGATGCAGTCATCCATAACATTCAGATCTGGGATTTTAGCAGGCAACTGAGATGGCCCAATTAGAGATGGTGTGTTTTCTCAAAGAATAAATTTGCTGCATTTTTTTTTTTTTTAATAGGCACCCTGTAGTAGTAGTCCTCCCCTTCCCATCAGGAATTTCAGTGGTTAGCAGAGTTTAGGAAAGAGTTTTGAGATGTGTTTACCATGATAGACAATTAAAAAAAAAATACTTTCAATTTTAAAAAGATATTAGACAGCAAAAAAAGGCACATTTAAGATGTATGCAAAAGTCTCCAGCATTTTTTTTTCTTTTTTTTTTTAAATTCTACCATCCATTTAAGTCTAGTTTTCAAAAACGGCTACTGGAAATCTTTGCACATTTCATAATATAAGAATTGTTAATATTACAAAAGTTCAAATATTTAATTCTATCTTTTGACGTCAGTTACTGCTTCACAGCCACGTTTAACAATCTCCACCTCTTCTTGTTTGCCAAACAATCTCAAAATATTTTCAATCTTTATCTTTCTAATCTTACTTTTTACTGTTGACTTAACTTTTCCTCTGTAAAATTAAAAAAGTAAATAAATAAAAATCATAAGACGTTTTGCAATATGAACCCATTCAAATATTGACCCAAAATTTATTGATCACAAATAACTTCTGATCTCTCAAGCTCTCCCCATAATGCACCTCAATCTAATTTGTTCAGTCATTTTTGAAGGGGGGGGGGCATTAAACCCTCTGTCTCTCTCTACTCCCTCCCCCCAATGTCATAGTCACACAACGTTGTTCAATAACATGGAGATGGCAACAAGATTTTGGTAAAGCCTCGGAAATCTAAATCTAAATTAAAAAGTTTCTAAAAGATGCAAACGACGCCAATCCAAAAATGAAAGGTTTGAGAAAGCAGCATCGGGCAGTGCAAAGAGAAATACAGAATTTTAAAGAAAAACTAAATACACACACATTAAAAAAATTCACCGAGTGAAATTCAATGCAATGATGTCTCGACACGTTAATAATTGTCCACATGTTCTCCCTTGAAGAACAAACAAACATTTCTAGCTTAGTCCATCAGACAAATGAAAAGATGATTTGGGGGGGAAAAAAAAAAAATGTTTCGTTTACATCAAATAAATCCAAGTAAAAATATTTAAGCATAACCACTTGAATTTGAATCTGGGATTCTATCTTTCCTTCCCCCATCCCCACCCCCCCCAACTGCAAAGATTTTTCTACAAAATAAAAATCATAAAAGAATTTTGTATTTAAAAATCATATCTAGAATATTCATTTAGAAAAAAAAAAAAAAAAAAAGAAAGAGATGACGAGGTGGGTGTGTCGGGTAGATAACGATGAAAAGCCTCATGAAAGAGGAACAAGTTTGAAATGGATACATTCACAACAGTTTTACCAAAAGACCAACAGCCATGACAACTATGAATAGACAAAGGTTCAAACATTATAGAGACACATTATAGAGACACATTTTGGAAATGGTAGGGGGGGGGCAGATAATGTAGCCAAGAAAAATTGGAATTTCAATAAATTATGGAATAGTTAAAAATTAAAAAGGAAAATATTAACCAGGATGACCATTGTTTGAGGTCAAAGTTTTTAAAATTATCCAGAAATTTTTATGGAAAAAGATTGTGTGTGTGTGTATGTGTGTGTGTGTGTGATTTTGGAGAGGAGCTTTGTATTTTCTTCCAATGCCGCCGCCTCTTAGGCTACCATTACCCTAACCTCAGCTTTAAAAATTTTTTTGATTTTCTTAAGTTTCTGTTGCAATTATCACAGTTTTGGAGGTTTGATCACAGCCTGAAAATAGAAAACAAAACAAGTAAAAAGGTTGACATTCAACAAAGTTTACAAGTTTTTAAATTAAAAAAAAAAAACAAAAAAAAAAAAAAAAACTTATGCAATCATCTCTCACTACTGTTAACAACTGGGCACTTCCAAGTGGTGTAATGGTTAACAAGTTGGTCTTGCTAGATCAATTACGCCTGAATAGTGACTTCAATCCTTACTGGGTACCCCATACTTTCACCCTTGTGCCACATATAAGCTACACTTAGAAAATCACCACTATTGTTAACAGCATAATGATAATTGGGTACACACACACACACACACACACATAATTATAAAACAGCAAAACTGTTTCTAATAAATATATAAATGGGAAGTTGTCTGTATGTGTGTCTGGATAAAACTAAAAAAACAACAGTAATTAATGATAAAGCAAATATATATACAGACTTATTATCACCCAAGCCAGATTTTTGTAAAAGTTTGTATATATACATTTACTTTGTCATTAATTACTGTAGTTTTTTCAGTTTTAGCCGGACACACACACACACATCTTCATACCTGCAATAAATATGGAGTGTCAAAAAGGACAGTTTTTTTCCCCCATAACACTGCTTTTACTTCAATTATCTTCACTCTCTTTGGCAATGTTTGTTTTAAAAAACAATGATTAGAAATGTAATAAAGCGTAAACATGATGAAAGTGAATTTATAAGACAAAAATATAAAACACTATTAGATTGTTTATTTACAAGAATCATTTCATATTTACAATATTCTAAAAACTAATACAATTAAAACTAATGCAATGTTTATTACTTAGCAATTTATAAAGAAATAATTATGAAGATTTTTAATTCATAAATTTATAAACATTTACTAATTAAAATATATTAACCAACTATAAGGAACACCTTATTATTTGCCATTTTATAAAGTTTAAATCAATTGACAATTAGCTAATGTTGTGCCAACCATTCTAACAATAAATAAATAAAGAATCAAATAAATAGTGTTTATTACTTTTGCTGCCAATTTTCAAGAACAAAAACACAGGGAAAAAGAAACATCATTTTGATACTGTTTTTTGTTTTGTTTTTTTGCAGGAACAAAGGTCCATGTTTACTAAAAAAAGGTTTGCTCATTTTAAACAGCACCCCACCTAAAAGTTGGGAACTTTATCACGTCAGTTAGCAACCCTAATTTGATAGAAAACTGCTTATGTTTAGTACAATAAAAAAAAAAATAAATAAATCAAATCAAGAAAAACTCACTGTCCATCGAAGAGGTTCTGTATCAGTTTCCAAAATACAATTGACCAAAGTGAAGACACAAATCTCTTGGGCAACAACAGATTTCCCTTCCATTTTCCAATGCAAAGTCAAAATAGGAATTTTCTTCTTCTTGGAAGCAACATGGTCAACCAGATTTAATTTCTAAAAAAAAAAAAAAAATTTTTTTTGTTTTAGCTTTAACATCATTTAATATAATAACACATAAGGAGTTATTTTAATAACACATAAGGAGTTATTTTAATAACACATAAGGAGTTATTAAAATAACTCCTTATGTGTTATTAAAATAACTCCTTATGTGTTATTAAAATAACTCCTTATGTGTTATTAAAATAACTCCTTATGTGTTATTAAAATAACTCCTTATGTGTTATTAAAATAACTCCTTATGTGTTATTAAAATAACTCCTTATGTGTTATTAAAATAACTCCTTATGTGTTATTAAAATAACTCCTTATGTGTTATTAAAATAACTCCTTATGTGTTATTAAAATAACTCCTTATGTGTTATTAAAATAACTCCTTATGTGTTATTAAAATAACTCCTTATGTGTTATTAAAATAACTCCTTATGTGTTATTAAAATAACTCCTTATGTGTTATTAAAATAACTCCTTATGTGTTATTAAAATAACTCCTTATGTGTTATTAAAATAACACATAAGGAGTTATTTTAATAACACATAAGGAGTTATTTTAATAACACATAAGACAAGAGAATAAGACAAGGAGTATAAATAAGAAAAAAAAAAAAAAAAGAAAAATCTAAATGTAAAAATGTAGATTATCAGCTGCCCTAGTAACAATTTTTTGATAGTGGGGAGTGAAACAACAACTGATTGGGAGAGTCACATAGAAGAAAATAATTTTTATCTCAGTTTTATGTTTTTATGAGGAGCAGTAAAGTCTGAAAATGTATCTTCAAAAGCAACAACCCACTTGACTAAAAGGGAATAAAATAATCAATTAATAAATGAAAAATGTTGGGATCAAGTGGCATTTGACCGGATGTTAGTAATTTCCATTTGCTGAGTTATATAAACAGTCACACTTAGGATTAAAAGTAGTTCTAATAAGCTGTTGCCAGAGTACAGGCCGCTTGTCCAGTAGTTCCAGGCCGCCTGTTGGTGGATGAAAATAGTCAGTCAAGAGAGAGCTATCAGCTGCATGTCATAATGAAGAGATGGGCAGAGAGGTGATAGGAGAGAATCAGAGTTATCGTTAGTTAAGGGGTAACAAAAGTTGTCCCAAGCATCACCTACCTATCTACCTACCCCCACCTCCACCCACTGTGCAAGTGAATCACTAAAAATAGTGGAAACAGGTTTCAAGTTTTCATTTCACACCACAGTGCTAATTACCACCTTTTGTTTCCTTGTGAATGTGCATTTCCCAGTTTTTGGGCACACCGATGCAAGCAAGAATAGAGATCCAACATCGGGTTATTTATCTGTTCAGTGCAAAGAAGAACCCATTGATATGTTTACAAGAGAAAAAAAATTAATTATGGGAAAGGGGTTTGCCCAAGTGCTCCCTCTTCACTGTCAAAATGTTTATTTTGTAAAGCTATCCAGTGATGGGACAGAGAATAATGGACTTATGCCTTCTATAAAATGCCTTGGCTAAAATTCTACTTCATACTAACAAATACAGACCCCAAAAGGAGTAGGAGTCAAATTTGATATTTTCTGTGCTCAGCCATCTGTCATGCATGTCGGTTTTGTGAAAGTCAAAAATTCACTTACGTTACAGTAAACTCTTTTCACAATTGCATATTTAAGAATGAAGACATCAAACGCATGATCCAAAACAGACATGACCATTCCTTTCTCATGAAGTGGACCAACCTCCTGAAAAATACAAGATTTCTTATATTACAAACTGAGGAGGGAGAATTTTGGGGAAATAAAGGGAACAATAGCAACACAACACACAAGAAACGTGTGGCAAGAAACAATGAAAATATTCAGGATCAGCCAATAGTAAACTGTGAAGAAGAAAAGTGATTTAAAAAAAAACATTTAAAATTGCTGAAGACGTGTGTGTGAGAGAGAGAGAATAATGTCTACAACCTCCATCACCCGAGAGAGAGAGAGAGAGAGAGAAATAGAGATAGAAAGACAGAGAGCTTAAGGTCTACAACCTCCATTACACTCATGCAGTTCAAGGAGATCTGTTATTAACAATGCAAACACAAAAAAAAAAAAAAAAAAACTTTACTATATTTGACAACGCTGAAAGAAATGCATCTCGTGACAGGAAAAAAATTTTTTTTCTTGCAATCATTTTTGATTTCAATTAACATTTGGACATCAGCGTTTCTTCCAATCAAGACCAGCAAATAAAGAATCAGTTTGGCAAGAAGCAGGTAAATATTGAAATAATTTAGAAAAAAGAAAAAGGAAAAAATGTCTTCACCTTCACAAAAGCAGCAAAGAAAATTTCGTTGCTCAATTCTTGAGCCCGTTTGGAATTGGACTTTTTGTCATTGCAGTGTTTGGCTTGTTTCTCCATATCTTCCATTGACATTTTAGGTAAGGGACTGTAATCTAAAAAAATGGGAGATAATTGCAAATTCAGGGATAAAAATAACTTAAAAATCTTTTAGATGTTAAGACTAATACTTTTTCAATTTTATATTGCATGAATTTTAAGACAAATATTAAGACTTAAAAGGAAAAAAAAGTTAAACTTTTTTTTTTTAAAAAGGAAAAACAAAAAAAAAAAATGATATTGTCTCCCCAGAAAGTCAGCTGATCCTCTCTTGAATATCAAAATAAAGAAAAAAAATTCTCTCAGAAATATGAAAACTCTCCAAGAAAAACTATGAAAACTGACAAGAATGAAACCATTAATTCTCACTCGCAATAACCCTTGTCAAAAAATTTTAAAGACAAACAGCCAATCTGAAAAAGAAGGAAATCAGATAAAAGAAAAAAAAAGGAAAAAGAAAAGAAAAAAAAAGGAAAAAGAAAAGAAAAAAGCATTAAAAGGAATCTTAGATGTTCTGCTGAAGAATATAAAGAATTTGTAAAGCAAACAGCACACATAGCATCGTGTGCCACTGTTAGAATATTTCTTCCCAGAGACTATGTTCACTAGTTTAGGATATTCCATTCTCATTCTCTGCCCTATGACAATTGACTTATGGCAGATTAGACCTAGTGGAAAAAGTTTTTTTTTTCAATAATATTCTTTCACAAAGGAGATTTTTTCTTTTTTTAAATCTTTTGAAGTACATCATTGTGTGTGTAAAATACAGAAACTAGATTTCTTGTGGATAGTCTTTGCGGTATTTCTCTAGCGACTAATAGAATTTGCTAGTAATCAAAGGTTTGCATATTTGTGAGAGATTAATAATCTAATCCAGAGACACTTTTGATCCTTTCAGATGTTTGAGAAATTCCTTAAAGACCAAAACAAAAAAAGGACCTGCACCAACCATGTACACTGATTAAAACAACATCTTTTGGGGTTGGAAAAGAAAGTCCTATTTGATTTGAGTGTAACATTTTTAATACTTATGGTAAAAATAATCCTGTCATTGGTATGACGATAAACTACATCCGGCAGCAAGGCCTCTGATCAGGAGGTTTTGAGGACTGGAACAACCTTTTAATTGCTATTTTTCATAGGTGCACCCTGATCCAGTTCCAGTTATGGCCAAATAGTTAACCCCCAAACTGGGGTCAAAACACTATGAAAGTATGAAAATACATTTTTATAGTAAAAATACCAGCAGTATATTTTTGTAAAACAATGTATCACTGGCATTTTTTTTTTTTTTTTTTTATCAGAGCAAATAAATTTTGTATGAATTGTAACCTTTTAAAATGTGGGACCCATAAATGCTGTATGAATTCAAAATGAT